>JASVEL010002305.1:0-109206 GCA_032618575.1 Nicotiana noctiflora | reverse complement strand
AGGTTTGTACAAGACCTGATATTGCATTTTCTGTTAAAATGTTAGGAATATTTTCTTCTAATCTTGGGTCGGCATATTGGGCGGTCGCAAAGAAAGTGATAAGATATCTACAACGCAACAAAGACTTTATATTTGTACACAAAAAGGTTGATGATCTGGATCTTCTTGTATATTCAAATTCTGATTTTGAAGGTTTTCAAGATACCATAAAATCGACTTCTGGGTATATTTTTATGTTGGGTGGAGGTACTATTTCTTGGAAACGTGAAAAGCAGAGCATCACTGCTATGATTCATTATTAGTCCTTTCTATTGAGACTGAATGGATTGTTATATGGGTCATTCTATCCTTGGTTATGTGAGTAGTGTGGCCATGTAGAGTCTAAAATCTTATTTCAAAATAATTTTCTTAAAAACTGAAATATTTAAAATTATTTTCTTGTCCTCAACTAAAGTTAGCGTCCTAGTGGGAGAATATTAGAATTTGGACTTACATTAATTAGTTATAGCCTGAAAGGATACTAGTGTGGCCCAAGTGGTGGATAAATAAAAGGCCTAATATTAAATATTGCGTGTGTAGATAAGTGAGGCACAATAACTGTTGGTCTGTGATGGGTAGACACTCTTTATAAATAGAGGTCAACCCCCCTTTCCCTTGCTATTAGAACATTCTATCGTATTCTGCCTCTTGAATACGTGATAACGGTAGATATCCCATCAATCAAGTTCTCCGGGTTGTGAGAGCGTGTAGCTAGTGGATTGTGGAAGTTGGTCTCAGGCTTAATTGCCGTTTGTTGTCACTGTTGAATCCTCGGAGTTTTGACGGTACGCTTCTTGATCCTATTTCAAGATTATATTTATATTTGTGTTTTGATCTCTACTATGATTGCTTATTATTTATCTTATACTATGTTATTATACTATAATATTCAATAATAAAGATAATAAAGTATAGAACTCTCCTACAGATTTTACTATTTTATTAATTAAACATGTGCCTAGATCCAAAAACGGGAGGTTAGGTGTAAGATTTTAGCAATATTAAAGATAGTTTAAGCACAACTAAGAATAACATGATTGAACAGGAACTAGATCTAACGAATCTGAAAAAGGAATCAGTCTCAGCCACAAAACCACATTACTTTTCAAAGGAAAATCACATACTATTGCTAATATAATTAATATACTCAAATGATTTTATTGTTTTCAACTAATAATAAGTATAAATGAAGGGAATTAAATTTTGATTAGATATTACGACAGCATATTTTTTAAATTAAAATAATATGAAAACAAACAGATCTATAAGCGTATTAAAGTAAAGTTCACATATATGTAACCTCAAACATATTTACAAAATCCTACAAGGTGTTCCTGTACTACTTCTCTCTCCATCAACTTTTAGATTTCTTTAGTTGTCTTTACGATTGTAAAGGTAAAATTTATGGTTATCACAGATCTTTGACTTTTAAGTGCATTTATTGTCATTTTCATGTTTTCTAATGTGATTAATGATTGTTTGGCTCATTTTGCTTGTTTACATCTTAGAAATCATTCGAATAGGGTTTTATTGTTTTTTGGTGGTCTTGGGTTTTTAGCTTATCGGGCCAATTTACAGTGAGTACACAACTTAAAATAATATTGTCATTTTTAGATTCAATCTCTATAATACTCCACGAGACCACGCTCTTCCCATTTCCCGTCTTCATATCACTGTATTCTTAGTTTTTCGTACTTCCTGGTTTACCATTTTTATGTGTCAATTTTATGCTCAATCCTTGTATTATTGATCCAATTAAATTCTTGTCGATAAGCATTAATGATTTATTTTTGAGTCTTTCAGATTTAAGGTTACATAAGATTTTTGTTTTTCAACTACCATTTAACGTACTTCAGGCTTTTGGGTGTAGTTCTCTGCTGTATCACTGCATTTGCCCTACTGCTGTCAGGGTTGCACCAGTGGTAGCGGTGCCAGCCTTTTTTTATTTTTGGGTTGTAGTATTTGCTGTGTTTTCAGGGAAATTCTCAAAGTTTGTTGGAGACAAGGTTGGGCGCACGAGCACTAGCACTAGCACTAACAAAGGAGAGTAACTTGGACGAGCATCAGAGAAGGACGGTGGGAAGCGGTGCGTGAACGTACAACTACATCGAGTACAACAAATCAACTCAGGTTTGGTTCTCGGGAGTTGGTACCTCCCGGTATATTGTTTCTCTTTTGGTGTTAGCTAAGTTGATGTTACTTTAGTTCACAATAGTTCAATCATTCAACTAGTGTACTTGTAGTCACTTGTTTCCTTCTAGTTTGATTTGTTGTCTGCTGTGCACTAGCGAGTCTTCTTTGATTTATCGTAGGTGTAGTGGCTCTGCAGTCTGGAATGCTAGATTAAGGGTATGTCCTCGGGTGGGAAAAAGTGCGGGGTAAGGGTCAGGGTGTGGGATGGGAGGCAGGGGAGGTAGAGGGGGCACGGGAGCATATAGGTTGAGAATCGGGTCATGGGACATAGGTTCGCTAAAGAGTAAGTCTATAGAGTTGGCGAAGATTCTTTAGAAGAGGAAGATTAATATAGCGTGTGTAGAGGAGACGAGGTGGGTCGGATCGAGGGAGAGAAACGCGGATGGGTATAAGTCGTGGTACTCTGGAGTCTAGAGGGGTAAGAATGGAGTGGGTATCTTGGTAGATAGCCATCTTAGAGAGTTGGTGGTAGAGGTCAAGCGGGTGAATAATAGATTAATAACTATTAAATTGGTGGTGGGTGAGTGTACTTTAAATGTCGTTAGCGCATACGCGCCGCAAGTAGGCTTTGATGAGGAGACTAAAAGGCACTTTTGGGAGGGTTTGGATGAAATTGTTCGTAGTATTCCACCTTCCGAGAGGTTAATCATAGGAGGAGATTTCAATTGTCATATTGGGTCATCTGCAGGTGGTTATACTGAGGTTCATGGCGTCCTTGGTTTCTGGGAGCAGAACGGAGGTGGCACTTCGTTGTTGGACTTTGGCAAGGCATTCTATCTAGTGATTGTGAACTCAAGTTTTTTGAAGCGGGATGAGAACTTGGTTACCTACCAAAGCTTGGTGGCGAAGACCTAGAATGGCTACCTTCTCCTCAGGAGATGCGATAGAAGGTTGGGCGAGGATTGCAAAGTTATCCCATGTGAGACCCTTGCTACGCAAGATAGGCTTTTGATGATGGACATTGGCATTATAATAAGGAGGAAGAAGAGGTCAATACAAGGCCGCCCGAGGATTAGTGGGGTGCCTTGACTAAGGATAAAGCTCAGAGTTGGAAGGAAGGTTATCGACAATGGGAGCTTAGAGAAGTAGTGGGGATGCAAATACTATGTGGTCAACAACGGCGGACTGTATAAGGAAGGCAGCGAGATAGGTGCTAGGGATATCTTCAGGGCGCACCAGTGGTGATAGAGGAGACTAGTGGTGGAATGCAGTTGTCCAAGGTAAAATGGAAGAAAAGAAGGCAACTTACAAGTGGTTAGTAGGGAGCACTAGCGAGGAGGAGAAGAGAGCAAACAGTGAGAGATATAAGGTAGCTAGGAAGGAGGCGAAGACGGTAGTAACGGAGGATAAGACGACAGTTTTCGCTCGTCTATATGAGGAACTAGGGAACAAAGGCGGGGAGAAGAAGTTATTCCGACTCGCTAAGGTGAGAGAGAGGACAGCTCGGGATCTGGACCAAGTGAGGTGCATAAAAGATGAGGACGGTAAAGTTTTAACGGGGGATGTCCATATTAAGAGGAGATGGCAGGCCTACATTCATAAACTTCTAAATGACGAAGGGGATCAGGATATTGTACTAGGTGAATTGAGGAACGCTGACAACCCCCATGAACTAACTTATTGTAGGGATATTAAGGTGGATGAGGTCATGGAGGCAATGCGTATGATGAAGAGCGGCAGAGCTACCGGGCCATATGAATATTCGATTGAACTTTGGAGGTGTGTGGGTAGAGCAGGCTTGGAATGGCTTATTGGGTTGTTTAATGTTATTTTCAAGACTAATAGGATACTTGAAGAGTGGAGGTGGAGTATAATGATTTTGTTGTATAAGAACAAAGGCGATATCCAGAGCTATAACAACTATAGGGGTATCAAATTACTGAGTCATACCATGAAAGTATGAGAGAGAGAGTGGTAGAGATGAGAGTATGAAGGATGGTGTCTATTTCAGACAACCAATTCAGGTTCATGCTGGGACGATCTACCACGGAAGCTATCCACCTTATTAGGAGGATGGTGGAACAATACAGGGATAAGAAGAAGGATCTCCAAATGGTGTTTATCAATATAGAGAAAGCATACGATAGGGTTCCTAGGGAGGTCATGGAGCTTCTTAGAGGTTAAAGGGGTCCCTGAAGCCTAGATTATGGTGATTAAAACATGTATGATGGGGTTAATACTCGGGTTAGGACAATTGGAGGTAGCTCTGACCATTTTTCTGTTGTTACGGGGTTTCACCAAGGGTCTACGTTCAGCCTTTTCCTATTTTTCCTTGGTGACGGAAGCCATAACACATCATATTCAAGTGGATGTGCCATGGTGCATGCTATTTGCTGATGATATATTCCTGATTTACGAAACACGACGCGGTGTGAACAAGAGGCTAGAGGTTTGGAGACATGCCCTTGAGTCTAAAGGTTTCAGGTTGAGCAGGATGAAGACGGAATACCTCAAGTACAAATTTAGGGCCGAGCCGACGGAAGCGAGAGTGGAAGTGAGGATTGGCTCTCAAGTCATCCCTAAGAGGGGTAGTTTCAAGTACCTTGGGTATTGACGAGGATGTCACACACCGTATATGGGTGGGGTGGATGAAGTGGAGGTTAGCAACGAGAGTCCTATGTGACAAGAAAGTGCCACAGTCACTAAAAGGTAAGTTTTATAGAGCAGTGGTTAGGTCTGCCATGTTGTATGGGACCGAGTGTTGACCGGTTAAGAACTCACACATCCAAAAGATGAAAGTGGTAGAGATGAGGATGTTGAGGTGGATGTGCGGGCACACAAGGATGGATAAAATTAGGAATGGAGATATTCTAGAGAAGGTAGGTGTGACCCCCATAGAGGAAAAGATGCGGGAAGCAAGACTCAGATGGTTCGGGCATATTTAGAGGAGGAGCACTGATGCATCGGTGAGAAGGTATGAGCGACTGGCTGTGGTGGGAATGATGACAGATAGATGGAGACCTAAGAAGTGTTGGGGAGAGGTGATCAGGCAGGACATGACGCGTCTTAGGATTTCTAAGGACATTGCCCTTGACAGGGGACTATGGATGTTGAGCATTAAGGTTGTAGGTTAGGGGTACGTGTGGATATTTCTCCAGCGCACTAGAGTGAGACTAGCTACTTTGGAGTTAATCTTAGGATGCTACTGATCAGTTACTAATGCATGGATTTATCTGTTTGATATTAGTTTAACGTCCACCCTTTCGTATTTACTAGATTTCTTATATTATTGTTATTCTGTTATTTTATGTTATGTTATGTATTTTATGTTATTTTAGTATGAGTCTATTGATAATACTAATATATCGTCTCTCGTTACTGTCTTGAGCCGAGGGTCTCCTGGAAACAACCTCTCTGCCCCTCAGGATAGGGAAAGGTCTGCGTACATGTTACCCTCTCCATACTCCACTTGTGGGATTATAGTTATTGTTGTTCTTGTTTGTCTACAAGGTGTTCCTATCATCCTATGTGTCGCAGTAATTTCTGTATAGAAATAGAGATGATGGATGCTGTAATTGTCGGTAGTAATTGATTGTATGTATTAAATATAGGAAATGAGACATCTATATTGTATATATCTATGGAGACACTCCACTCAAGTGGCATCTTCTATATCATTAAAACTTGTGAAAAAACATATTCTTATTGTTAAGAAAATTTCCGTCCAAAATAAGTGATTTTTTAGATTTTCAGATTAAGAAATCATCTTTTAACATTAATTCGTAATAGAATTAATTATATTAACTTTTACTATCTCTTTACATAAATACTCCTAACACATACTCCAATACTATTTACTCCAAGGGCAATGTAGGAAAAAATATAATTCATTCATTCTTGAAATATATAAAATTATTTATTTTGGATGACAAAAAATTAAAAAAAAATATTTATTTTAGATCGGAGGAAGTAGCTAGTTAGACAAATTTAAAGCCAAATAATAAAATAATTCAAAGCTTAGTACTAAACATTTTTTGGATCTTGTCAATAAATAAATTTTACTCATGCATTAATTATTTTATGGAACTCATCTTGGTGCGTGCCTACGATAATGATGTCTCCGGCTGCACAATTATTGCTATATTCAATCTCATTTCCTCCTTATTTTATTCCACCTAGACATATTGGGGATTTGGTTAACACGGGTGACAGTTGGCCACTTGTAATAAATTAATTATTTCATTATCCTTTTTCTAAGGAATTTTTACCTAGTTACTCCTTTCGGTTCAAAAGAAGTGATTTTTTTGGATGTTTTCACACGTATTAAGAAAGTCATTTTTAGTATTAATTAGCAATAGATTAACCATTTTAACCTTACTATTTCACATAAACACTCCTAACACATATTCCAATACTATTTACTTCAAGGACAATGTAGGAAAAACATCATTAAGTCATTCTTGAAATCCGAAAAATTACTTATTTTGGACCACAAAAAAAAAGTTAAAAAAATCACTTATTTTGGACCGGAGGGAGTATATTATTAGAAACTTATTAATCACTACAATAATAGGCAATGGGAATACCATTGATTCTGCTCATCCCTTCTTTCTCCATGCATCTGATGCACCAGTGATGATACTTGCCAACACACCATTTGATGGTCGAGGTTATGCTGGATGGAGCAGGTCTATCTTGATTTCACTTTCTGCCAAGAACAAGTTGGGATTTATTGATGTATCTTGCGCTATGTCAGTCCCAACAGATACTACTTTTCAGACCTGGAGCAGATGCATGGTTACTAAATTCTCTCACCAAGTTGATTGCTGATAGTGTTCTTTATTAAAAAACAACTAAGGATCTATGGCTGGATCTGGACCACAAGTTTGGACAACCCAATGGATCCAAATTATATCACCTACAAAAGGAGTTAGTTTATTTAGTCCAAGGATCAACAGATATTCCTATGTATTTACCGAAATAAAATGATTGTGGGATGAGTTGGACACTCCCCACACTAAAATGTAGTGCTCTTGTAACTGTGAAAGTGATGGTAAGAAGATAGTGCAACAATTTAAGGAAGATGAAAGGCTCATTCAGTTCCTCATGGGATTGAATGAGACCTTTGGATAGGCTAGAAGCAACATTTTTATGATCAAACTGTCACCCCCAGTAAATCAAGCATATTCTCTTCTCATGCGAGATGAGAATTAGAGAGAGATTCATGTGAATTCTCATTTCCCAATAGATGGTTCTTCATTCCTAGTAAGAAATCAAGCTTCTTAGAACCATCATATCTCTAATGGTCCTCAATTCTACACTCAACAGAAGACTACAAACAATTCCTATAAAGGGAAGTCTATGTATAAAGGGAAAAAGAATGCACGGATGTGTTCTTATTACAAAATGACTAATCATGCCATTGAAAACTGCTATAGGCTTATTGGTTTCCGTGTTGATTTCAAATTCACTAAAAACAAGAAGATGTAACATACTTCAAAAGGAAATTCAGTTGTTGCAATAGAGGATACAGGAGAAGTTTGCAACAAAATGGCAGAAGGACCTCAGTTTGCTCAGAAACTTTCATCAGATCAGTTTAATCAACTGGTCAATCTTCTGGATCAAATGCAAATAGGACAAGGAGGCACACATGAGGTTAATGCAAATTCTGTTGCTGGTATATTACTTACCAGCTCCCCAGCATGTTATTCTATTGTTAGTTCTAACCTTGCACACTCCTCGATCATAGATTCAGGAGCAACTGAACACATGTGTTTTAATGTAAGTACATTTGTCACGACCCAAACCTCGGTCGTGATGGCGCCCAACACATTGCTAGGAAAGCCCGACCATTTTCCAGATAACCAATCAATTATTAATTAATACTGATCCATTTAGAGTTAATAGCTTGTTTTCATAATAGAAACAACAAATACGGAAACAAAAATATATGAAATACAGCCCAATGAATCTGGTGTCACAAGTCTGAGCCTCTAACAGAAAGGAAAACACCCTATACAATCCAAGTCTAAGTAGATTGACAAAAGACATAAATAGAAGGAGCGAGAGATCGGGTCCTGCGGACGCTGGTAGCTACCTCGATGTCTCCTCAGCTAGCAGTACAAGTAGTAGCAGTGTATAGCTCAACTACCCTGCTGAATACTTGTATCAGCACACAAGGTGCATGAAGTGGGGTGAGTATCTTCCAACTCAATGAGTAGTAAATAACAAATAATAACTGAAAGTAAGAACATCTGTATTATCAATAAATAGTTCTAAAAAAAATAACTGTACAGGTAAATCGTCTCTACAATGATAAGTCTGATTCCAGTCTACTACTGGCTCACACTGATCCAACACTGATCTAACCTGTTGTGGCGTGCAACCCGATCCTCACTCACACTGCTGCGGTGTGCAGCCCGATCCAATATCCAATATATATATGTATAAATATAAAGCTACGGCATGCAACCCGATCCAATATATATGTATACATAAAATGCTGTGGTGTGCAGCCCGATCCAATATATATAGTGTTGTAGCATGCAGCCTGATCTATTATATATAGTGCTGTGGCGTGCAGCCCGATCCAATATATATAGTGTTGCGGCATGCAGCCCGATCCAATATATATAGTGCGCTCACTGGGGGTGTGTGCAGACTCCGGAGGGGCTCCTTCAACCCAAACGCTTTCATACTGCGGCGTGCTGTCCGATCCATATATATATATATATATATATATATATATATTACTGCAGCGTGCAGTCCGATCCAATATATGTATGCAATAAGTATTAATGTATATGTATATTGCTGCGACATGCAACCCAACCCAGTATATATATATCAATACCTCACAATGGGTCCTCGACCCCTCTTAGTCAATATAGACTTGGCCTCTCGGGCCCACTCAGCTTGAACAGGGTATTCAACCCTAGGTATTTTTACTTATAGTACACATCTAGTACTGGTTCATGTCAGGCTATACAGCTACGAATACAGCTGAGAGTATGTGTTCAACATAGTATAGAGGTCATTTAGCTCCACAAACTTCCCTAATATTCTGCAGATCGTCACAAGGCCCCAAACATGGCAACTAGCCCAATTATATATGTATAAGCTCAGTCTCAGTCAATATGCACTACAAACTAACAATCGGGAAGGATCAAGTCCAAATTCCCAGTCACAATACCACCACGACCGTCACAGGACGCGTGTTTCATCTCAACATAGCACTGTATAGTGCAAATATGGGGTTTCAAACCCTCAGTATATTATTTATTACTACCACTCACCTCGAACCGACAAAAGTCCTAGCTCGCCTTGCGCTTGCCTTGCAAATCGACCTCATCGGATGCCAAGTCTGATCAAAACCAATAAGAATACATCAAAATAAGATAAAGGAACATAACCCAATCGAAATAACTCGATTTACACCGAAAATCACGAAGTTGCAAAAAACCCGACACCCGGACCTGCTTCTCAAAAAAATATAAAAATCTATTTTCAGAATCCTTATCTCGCCACGAGTCCATACATATAAAGTTTATCAAAAGAGGACTCCGTTTACCCATTCAAATCAGTAATTTTTCTATAACCCAGGCTTAAAGCAAAAATCCCCCATTGATACACCTTAAATCCTCCAATTTTCAGTGATATAGATGAAGATTCTAGGATAAAATCATGTAATTAGACCATAAAACTTTCCTCCAATAACTTCCCGAAGAAATCCCCTTCAAATCCCGTGACTTAGCTCTCAAGGTACTCAAAAATGGAGGAAAATGTCTAAGATTCACGACTGAAATGTTTTGCTTAAAACCCTTATGTCTGTCATTTTAACCTTATGCGATTGCAGCCCTTGGCATGCGATCGTGATGCATAAAATTTCAATCATCCAAAATACTCTATGCAATCGCGACCTTCCTCATACGATCGCATAGTGAAAGAATAAGCTGCCCCTCAAAACCTTCTATGCGATCGCGTTACACTGCCTGCGATCGCACTGAACAACCTCGCCCAGCTATGCGATCGTATACCCATCTCTACGATCGCAGAGAATAAAAATAATACCTTCCAAAATCCTTCGACGCGATCGCAGGAGTTCCCATGCGATCACAGAGAACAAAAATGGCCTGCAATTATGACAACAAAAGCTGACTGTGCACAACTCCAAAAATGGTCCGTTTGGACCCCCGAATTCACCTCGAGGCCCTCGGGACCCCAATGAAAACCACCAACCTACTTCAAACACGATACGAACTTGTTCCAATCATAAAAACACACCCTTAAACACGGAAATCATCAAATCAAGGCGGATTCAAGCCTAAGTTTCAACTAAAACTTCCGAAACCAACATCCAATCAAAAACCCGACCAAACGATGTCCGAATGACCTTAAATTTTGCAGACATATCCAAAATTACCTAACAAAGCTACTGCAACTATCAAAATTCCATTCCTATGTCCGGATCAAAATCTCACCCATCGACCGGGTTTCTCCAAAATTCTAACTTCGCCAATTCAAGCCTAATTCTACACCGAACCTCCAAATTAAATTCCGATCACTCTCCTAAGCCACAAATGATCCCCTGAAGCTATCGTAGCCATCAGATTTCGATTCTGAACCCTCTAACTCACAAGTCAACATCCGGTTGACTTTTCTCCATTATTCCTTCATCAAAGAGACTATTTGTCTCATTTCCTACCAAACTCGATCTGAATTGACTCAAATTAGCCAAACACATATATTGAAACATGAACAAGCATATAACGGGGAAAACGGGATGGTAACTCACGTGATGATGGATCGGGTCATCACATTCTCCCCAACTTAAGCAAACGTTCATCCTCGAGCGGGTCAAGAAATCATACTTGGAGTCTCAAATAAGTTTAGATATCTGCTCCGCATCTCGTGCTCGACCTCCCAAGTAGCCTCCTCCACGGGCGGGCCTCTCCACTGCACCTTAACTAAAGTAATGTCCTAGGACCTCAACTTTTGAACATGTCTACCCAGAATGGCCAACCGGCTCCACATTATAAGATAGATCACCATCAAGCTGAATCGTAATGAAGTCCAACACATGAGATGGATCCCCGACATACTTCCGGAGCATAGATACATGGAATACTGGATGAACACCGGACAAGCTGAGTGGAAAGGCCAACTCATATGCCACATCCCCAATCCTCCTGAG
The DNA here is from genome assembly GCA_032618575.1 of Nicotiana noctiflora. Lineage (NCBI taxonomy): Eukaryota > Viridiplantae > Streptophyta > Magnoliopsida > Solanales > Solanaceae > Nicotiana > Nicotiana noctiflora. The sequence goes on along the minus strand of JASVEL010002305.1, from coordinate 97,841 downwards.
TATCTCAAAAGGACTAATGAACCTGGGACTCAGTTTCCCCTTCTTTCCAAACTGTATAACACCCTTCATGGGTTAAACCTTCAACAATACTCTATTGTCAACCATGAAAGACATATCTCGAACCTTACAGTCTGCATAACTCTTCTGGCGTGACTGAGTTGTGCAAAGCCTCTCCTGGATCAACTTCACTATCTCCAAAGCATCCAAAACTAACTCAGTCCCTATCAATCTAGCCTCGCCAAGCTCAAACCATCCCACGAGCGATCTACATTGTCTACCATACAACGCCTCATACGGGGCCATCTGAATACTCGACTGATAACTGTTGTTGTAGGCAAACTCTGCAAGTGACAAAACTCATCCCAAGAACCTCCAAAATCGATCACACAAGCACGCAACATATCCTCCAAGATCAGAATAGTGCGCTCAGACTGTCCGTCTGTCTGAGGATGAAATGTTGTGCTCAACTCTACGTGTGTACCCAACTCTTGCTGAAATGACATCCAGAACTGAGAAGTGAACTGAGTACCTCTATCTAATATGATAGACACTGGAACACCATGCAATCTGACAGTCTCCCAAATAAAGATCACTGCTAACCGCTCCGATGAATAAGTAGTACATACTGGAATGAATTGTGTGGATTTGGTTAGCCGATCAACAATCACCCACACTAAATCAAACTTCCTCGATGTTCGAGGGAGACCACTCACAAAATCAATGGTAATCCACTCCCATTTCCACTCAGGAATAACCATACATTGAAGAACACCGCCTGGTCTCTGATGCTCATACTTGACATGCTGGCAGTTGAGATATCTGGCCACATGACTAATAATATCCTTCTTCATCTTCCTCCACCAGTAATGCTGCCTTAAGTCCTAGTACATCTTTGCGGCACCCGGATAAATGGAGTATCACGAGCTGTGAGCCTCCTCTAATATCAACTCTCGAAGCCCATCTACATTGGGCACACAAATTCGGCCCTGCATCCTCAGAACACCATCACTATAAATAGTCACATCTCTAGCATCATCGTGTAGAACTTTGTCCTTAAGGACAAAAAAATGTGGATCATCATACTGACACTCTCTGATGCGATCATATAACGATGATCGAGAAACAACACAAGCGAACACGCGGCTCGGCTCAGAAATATCCAACCTCACTAGCCGATTGGCCAACGCCTGAACATCATATGCAAAGGGCCTCTCCCCAACTGGAATATAAGCTAAGCTGCCCATACTGACCGCTTTTCAGCTCAAAGCATCGGCCACAACATTGGCCTTCCCCGGATGATAAAATATAATAATGTCATAATCCTTAAGCAACTTCAGTCACCTCTACTGTCTCAAATTAAGGTCTTCTGTTTGAACAGATGTTAAAGGCTGTGATGATCGATATACACCTCACAAGAAAAACCATATAAGTAATGTCTCCAAATTTTCAGAGCATGAACTATGGCTGCTAACTCAAAATCATGCACAGGGTAGCTCTTCTCATGGGGCTTCAACTGGTGAGAAGCATAAGCAATAACTCTACCCTCCTGCATCAACACACATCCAATGCCAATTCTCGAGGCATCACAATACACAGTATAAGAATCTGAAGCTGACATCAATATCAAGACTGGTGCTGTGGTTAATGCTGTCTTGAGCTTCTGAAAGCTCTCCTCACACTCTTCGGACCGCACAAATGGAGACCATTCTGGGTCAACCTAGTCAAGGGTGAAGAAATAGAAGAGAATCCCTGAATAAAACGGTGATAATACCCTGCCAATTCCAGGAAACTACAAATCTTAGTAGTTGAGGTCGGTCTAGGCCAACTCTACACCGCTTCTATCTTCTTCGGATCCACCTGAATATCATTACTGGACACCACGTGCCCCAAGAAAGCCACGAACTCGAGCCAGAACTCACAGTTGGAGAACTTGGCATACAACTTCTCCTCCTGCAACCTCTATAATACAAATCTCATATGCTGAGCATGCTCCTCTTGGCTACGGGAGTACACTAGGATATCATATATGAACACAATCACGAAGGAGTCTAAATATGGCCAAAACACACTGTTCATCAAATGCACGAATGCGGATAAGGCATTGGTTAGCCCAAAAGACATCACAAGAAACTCATAGTGCCCATATCTCATCCTGAAGGCTGTCTTCATAATATTAGAATCTCTAATCTTCAGCTGGTGATAGCTTGAACGAAGATCAATCTATGAGAATACCTTGCTCCCTAGAGCTGATCAAATAAATCATCAATGCGAGGCAGAGGATACTTGTTCTTCACTGTTACTTTGTTCAGCTACCTATATTCAATACGCATCCTCATTGAGCCATTCTTCTTCTTAACCAACAAGACCAGTGCACCCCACGGTGACACACTCGGCCGAATGAACCCCTTATCAAGGAGTTCCTGAAGCTGCTCCTTCAATTCTTTCAACTCAGCTAGTGCCATACGATAAGGAGGGATAGAAACAGGCTGAGTACCCAGCACCAAGTCAATCCCAAAGTCAATATCCCTGTCCGACGGCATGCTCGGCAGGCCTAGGGGAAACACATCAGGAAAATCCCGCACAATAGGAACATAATCAATACAGGGAGTCTCAGCTCCAACGTCCCGCACAAATGCCAAATATGAAAGATATTCCGTCTCAACTATCCATTGGGCCTTGAGGAAAGATATTACCCTGCTGTGTACATAATCAGTAGGGCCTCGCCACTTGATCCTCGGAATACCCAGCATAGCCAATGTGACTATCTTGGCATGATAGTCTAGAATAGCGTGACACGGAGATAGCGAGTCCATGCCCAAAATAACATCAAAATCGATCATGCTCAATAGCAACAGGTCTACTCGGCTCTCTAGACCCCCAATAGTGACAAGACAGGACCGGTACACATGGTCTACAATAGTGGCATAACCCAACGGGGTAGATACCTGCACGGGCAACGCAAGACACCCTCGAGTCGTGCCCAAATAAGGAGCACAATATGAGGATACATAAGAATAAGTGGAACCGGGATCGAACAAAACTGAGACATCTCTATGGCAGACTGAAATAATACCTGTAATAACAACATCAAACGTGACCACATCAGAACGGCCCTAAAGAGCATAGCAACGAGCCTGACCACCTGATCAGCCTCCCCCTCTGTCACGACCCGGATTTTTCCCCCAATATCGGGATCGTGATGGCGCCTACTCGTGGTAGCTAGGCAAGCCTCTTTATTCATACTATCCTGTTTAACAATACTTCATAATCTTAATTAAACAAGTGCGGAAGACTTTATCGAAATAGAAATAAGCAGTTTCAAGGTAAAACAATACTGAAATCCTCTACCCAAGACGTGAAGTCACCAACTCACGAACTACTACATGAATACTACACATAAAGGTCCGGAAGAAATATAACATAATCTGTTTGTCTCGGAACAAGGAGACTACAGCTAGTAATATAATAAAAGGAAGAGACGTCGGGCCTGCGGAAGCCTGCAAGGCTACCTCAGTCTCATGATAATAAAATCCTGCTCCCATAGTACTACTGTTGTTGCTGTTCAAAACCTGGACCTATGCAAAAATGCACGAAGTGTAGTATCAGCACAACCGACCCCATGTGCTGGTAAGTATCTAGCCTAACCCCGGCGAAGTAGTGACGAGGCTAGGACCAGACACCCACATAAACCTGTGCAATTCAATATATATATGTGTACCACAAAATAACAAGAAATAACCAAGTATTAACACAATAAGGAATATCTCAAAGAATTCAACAATTAACCACAATTAATAAATTCACAAGGAAAAACAAAGTATAATGTAAACACAAGTAATATCAATTCAAGAAAAAGCAAGCAGTTGCACGGCATCACCCTTCGTGCTTTTACTCTCATCCTCACCAAATAAACAAATAAAGTACACGGCATCACCCTTCGTGCTTTTACTCTCATCCTCACATCCATAATACGGCATGATCCTTCGTACATGGTTCAATAACAGGCACGGCATGATCCTTCGTGCATAATCAATAAATAAACATGGCACGGCATTAACCTTCGTGCATAAATAAATAAACATGGCACGGCATCACCCTTCGTGCATTATCACTCTTCCTCACCCAAATAACAATCACGGTTAAGGGCAAAGAAAGAAACAGTAATTCATAAACCGTCCCATCAAGGGCAATCAATAATTATCTTCACAACAAGTTCCAACAAGGGAGAACAATTAAAATTCATCTGTAATATATCTCAAAATAATCATTTTTCAACGACTCACGGTCATACTAGACGCCAGTGTATGGATGCTCGTCACCACAGCCCATACACCGCACTCGATCACATAACACATAGCACATAATCCTATTCCCTCAAGCTAGGATAGAACAAACACTTACCTCAAAAGTTTAAGGCCAACTCAATGCTTACGCACCGCTTTTCCTTTTAAATTTGTCTCCAAATGCTTCAAATCTATTCACAAACAATTCGAAATACTCAACACGAATCGTAGGAATGAATTGGATAATAAATTTACTAATTTTCCGGATAAAATTCGAAATATATTTTAAAATTCAATAGTGGGACCCACATTTTGAATCCCGAAAAAAACTTGCGAAATCCAAACACCCATTCCGATATGAGTTCAACCATACCAAAATTACTAAATTTCGATAACATTTCGACCCTCAAATCCTCAAATCTATTCGAGAGGGTTTCTAAGCTTTTCCTGCAAAATTCATGGATTTAATGACAAAACTTGCAATAGACTCGAGTAATATAACCACAATTAAGTTAAGAACACTTACCCCGTTGTTTTCTATGAAAATTTTCTCGAAAATCGCCTCTTCCCGAGCTCCAATTTGATAAAAAAATGGAAAATGGGACAAATCCCATTTTCCAGAAATAAGTATTCTGTCCAGAAATTCGCGGGTACTGTTCACGCGTTTTTACTGTTCACGGTACTGTACACGGGGTACTGTACACGGTACTGTACACTGGGTACTGTACACGGTACTGTACACTGGGGAACTGTACATGGGCTACTGTTCCTGTGCACTGTTCATGTGCACTGTTCACAGCAGATTTTTCTGCAATTTTCTGCCAATTTTCTAAGTCCGGATTTATTCCGAGACACCTCCGAAACACTCCCGAGTCCTCGGGGATCCAAACCAAATATGCACATTGACTCTAAAACATCATACGAACTCACTCGAGTGATCAAATCGCCGAAATAACATCAAAATCATCAATTTTCATCAAATCAAGGCCTAAGTTTCCAAAAACTTCCGAAAATACACTTTCGATCAAAAACCGGACCAAACGATGTCCGAATAACCTGAAAATTTGCGTACATATCCAAAATCACCTAACGAAGCTACTGCAACTGTCGGAATTCCATTCCGACTCCCGGATCAAAATATCACCTATCGATCGGATTTCGCCAAAATTCCAACTTCGCCAAAATAGGCTAACTTCTTCACCGGACCTCCAAAATTACTTCCGATTGCGCTCCTAAGTCTTAAATCATCCCCCGAAACTAACCGAATCATCGAAATTCAGTTCCGAGCCCTCTAACTCATAAGTCAACGTTGGGTTGACTTTTCAAAATCGATCATGCTCAATAGCAACAGGTCTACTCGGCTCTCTAGACCCCCAATAGTGACAAGACAGGACCGGTACACATGGTCTACAATAGTGGCATAACCCAACGGGGTAGATACCTGCACGGGCAACGCAAGACACCCTCGAGTCGTGCCCAAATAAGGAGCACAATATGAGGATACATAAGAATAAGTGGAACCGGGATCGAACAAAACTGAGACATCTCTATGGCAGACTGAAATAATACCTGTAATAACAACATCAAACGTGACCACATCAGAACGGCCCTAAAGAGCATAGCAACGAGCCTGACCACCTGATCAGCCTCCCCCTCTGTCACGACCCGAATTTTTCCCCCAACATCGGGATCGTGATGGCGCCTACTCGTGGTAGCTAGGCAAGCCTCTTTATTTATACTATCCTGTTTAACAATACTTCATAATCTTAATTAAACAAGTGCGGAAGACTTTATAAAAATAGAAATAAGTAGTTTCAAGGTATCTGATACTGAAATCCTCTACCCAAGACGTGGAGTCACCAACTCACGAACTACTACATGAATACTACACATAAAGGTCTGGAAGAAATATAACATAATCTGTTTGTCTCGGAACAAGGAGACTATAGCTAGCAACATAATAAAAGAAAGAGACGTCGGGCCTGCGGACGCCTGCAAGCTACCTCTGTCTCAAGATGCTCAACTTCCACACAAAAGATCTACTGCTGCTCCTGATCGAATCCTGGACCTGTGCAAAAATGCACAGAAGTGTAGTATCGGCACAACCGACCCCATGTGCTGGTAAGTGCCTGGCCTATCCCGGCGAAGTAGTGACAAGCCTAGGACCAGACACCCACATAAACCTGTGCAATTCAATATATATATGTGTACCACAAAATAACAAGAAATAACCAAGTATTAACACAATAAGGAATATCTCAAAGAATTCAACAATTAACCACAGTTAATAAATTCACAAGGAAAAGCAAAGTATAATGTAAACACAAGTAATATCAATTCAAGAAATAGCAAGCGGTTGCACGGCATCACCCTTCGTGCTTTTACTCTCATCCTCACCAAATAAACAAATAAAGTACACGGCATCACCCTTCGTGCTTTTACTCTCATCCTCACATCCATAGTACGGCATGATCCTTCGTACATGGTTCAATAACAGGGCACGGCATGATCCTTCGTGCATAATCAATAAATAAACATGGCACGGCATTAACCTTCGTGCATAAATAAATAAACATGGCACGGCATCACCCTTCGTGCATTATCACTCTTCCTCACCCAAATAACAATCACGGTTAAGGGCAAAGAAAGAAACAGTAATTCATAAACCGTCCCATCAAGGGCAATCAATAATTATTTTCACAACAAGTTCCAACAAGGGAGAACAATTAAAATTCATCTGTAATATATCTCAAAATAATCATTTTTCAGCGACTCACGGTCATACTAGACGCCAGTGTATGGATGCTCGTCACCACAACCCATACACCGCACTCGATCACATAACATATAGCACATAATCCTATTCCCTCAAGCTAGGATAGAACAATCACTTACCTCGAAAGTTTAAGGCCAACTCAATGCTTACACACCGCTTTTCCTTTTAAATTTGTCTCCAAATGCTTCAAATCTATTCACAAACAATTCGAAATACTCAACACGAATCGTAGGAATGAATTGGATAATAAATTTACTAATTTTCCGGATAAAATCCGAAATATATTTTAAAATTCAATAGTGGGACCCACATTTTGAATCCCGAAAAAAACTTGCGAAATCCAAACACCCATTCCGATATGAGTTCAACCATACCAAAATTACTAAATTTCGATAACATTTCGACCCTCAAATCCTCAAATCTATTCGAGAGGGTTTCTAAGCTTTTCCCGCAAAATTCATGGATTTAATGACAAAACTTGCAATAGACTCGAGTAATATAACCACAATTAAGTTAAGAACACTTACCCCGTTGTTTTCTATGAAAATTTTCTCGAAAATCGCCTCTTCCCGAGCTCCAATTTGATAAAAAAATGGAAAATGGGACAAATCCCATTTTCCAGAAATAAGTATTCTGTCCAGAAATTCGCGGGTACTGTTCACGCGTTTTTACTGTTCACGGTACTGTTCACGGTACTGTACACGGTACTGTACACTGGGTACTGTACACTGTACTGTACATGGGGGTACTGTACACGAACTGTACATGGGCTACTGTTCCTGTGCACTGTTCATGTGCACTGTTCACAGCAGATTTTTCTGCAATTTTCTGCCAATTTTCTAAGTCCGGATTTATTCCGAGACACCTCCGAAACACTCCCGAGTCCTCGGGGTTCCAAACCAAATATGCACATTGACTCTAAAACATCATACGAACTCGCTCGAGTGATCAAATCACCGAAATAACATCAAAATCATCAATTTTCATCAAATCAAGGCCTAAGTTTCCAAAAACTTCCGAAAATACACTTTCGATCAAAAACCGGACCAAACGATGTCCGAATAACCTGAAAATTTGCGTACATATCCAAAATCACCTAACGAAGCTACTGCAACTGTCGGAATTCCATTCCGATTTCCGGATCAAAATATCACCTATCGATCGGATTCCGCCAAAATTCCAACTTCGCCAAAATAGGCTAACTTCTTCACCGGACCTCCAAAATTACTTCCGATTGCGCTCCTAAGTCTTAAATCATCCCCCGAAACTAACCAAATCATCGGAATTCAGTTCCGAGCCCTCTAACTCATAAGTCAACATTGGGTTGACTTTTCCAACTTAAGCTTTCCTTAAAGAGATTAATTGTCCCTTTTTCTACCAAAATCAATCCGAGTTGACTCAAAGTTTGCACACAAGTCACATTCGACATTACGGACTTGTACTAATTTTCGGAATCGCATTCCGACCCCGATATCAAAATTTTCACTTCCGGTAGAATTTTCTCAAAAACCTTCAAATTCCTATATTTAGCCAAATGACTTCAAAATGACCTCCGGACATCCAAATTCACTTCCGATCGCTTTCCCAACTCCAAAATCACCATACGGATCTATTCCCAGACTCGGAATCCCAAATGGACATCTATAACTCTGAAATGCCTTCCAACCCAAATTTATGAAATTTTTCTAAAATACTAACTTCCACCATATATGCCGAAATGCTCACGGGTTATCAAAAACCAAATCCGGACATACGCCCAAGTTCAAAATCATCATACGAGCATGCTAGAACATTTAGATCCCAATTCCGAGGTCATTTACTCAAAATTCCAATCCTAGTTCATTTCTTCAACTTTAAGCTTTCAAAATGAGAATTTCCATTTAGATTTGACTCCAAACTTCGTGAATTTTAATTCTGACCATACACACAAGTCAATATACCTGAGATGAAGCTATTCATGGCCTCAATCTGCTGTATGACGCGTCGGGGCTCAAAACGACTGGTCGGGTCGTTACAATCTCCGCCACTTAAACATACGTTCGTCCTCGAACGTGCTGAGAACTACAATGATGTAGTCTCAAATAACTTGTTTAACACGTCGCGCACCTTCCCGTGCTACCACTACTTAGTTGAGCACATTAGCTATATAATTCTGTAGATATAATTCTTTATTCAAGCGAATAAGCCATTAGGCCAAATTCCAACACCCTGAATTTCCTGCCAAGTCCGTTTCCATCATTCGACCACCATATCAATCTCCACACGTTGTACCCAAACATTAATGCATAACTTTGTTGAATTTACACTTCGCATCACTTTACTCATATGACCACAATAACATTCTTTATTTATTGCAGTTTCCTACAATACCTAAATACCGATGGAAACGTCTTATTAGGTTAAATCTTATTCCAACACTTTCATATACTGCCAACGATCAATAAAACACGGGCTAAACCGTAAAAATTCCTCAGATCAACCATTTATGAAGCCATTTCTCTTTTGACTGATATTACAATGGATTTTGGAGCCAAACCTCGATATTACCTTTTTAACCAACTGAAATCACATATGCTCGCTCTCAATAATGACTCCAACGATCATTTCGATCATAAGACACTGCACTGGTGACATGACACCTCAAGCACCGGCCTAAGCCGCGACGAGCAAAACACACGCTCCAATAGAAACGTCCGAACATACTCAAATCATGACAACTGTCTCCAACAAAAGAGCTGTAATTCAATTCCTTTGCACCATCATAACATAGAACTGATATCCCGTCTCACATCATAGAGTACCTGAATCCTCCTCGAGAGGTCATAACATCACCTGGCCTTGCCACGATTCGTGATTCTATCCAAACACTATTACTCATGAAGCACCTCAAGTTACCAAGCTCAAACGGTCAGCCACACACAGATCTAGGTCTGAACCCAAGCAATCAACCTCACCCACGGTTAAACAATTAATGTATGTTATTAAATCCTGAAAGGACACAACCGATGTGCCATTCACCGAGCGATACTCAATACGGACTTTTCCTCAGAAGCCAGGAAGTATTGTATACCAGGTAACATATAACTAAGTCTATTTTCACATTACACTGTTGCGATGTGCAACCCGCTCCAATGACATACCCGTGGCAGCGTGCCACCCGATCCAGATACCATACCCGTGGGTTAAACCAATACCGGTGCTGTGGTCAAGGCTGTTTTGAGCTTTTTAAAGCTCGTCTCACATTCATCTGACCATTCAAATTGAACACCTTTCTGTGTCAATCTGGTTAGTGGGGTTGCAATAGATGAAAACCCCTACACGAATCGCCGATAATAACCCGCTAATCCCAAGAAACTCCAAATCTCTGTGGCTGATGTCGGTCTAGGCCAGTTCTTAACTGCCTCAATATTCTTCGGATCAACCTGAATACCCGTTGCCGTCACAATATGACCCAGGAATGCAACCGAACTTAGCCAAAATTCACACTTCGAAAATTTTGCATATAGTTGGCTATCTTTCAGAGTATGCAAAGTCACTCTGAGATGCTGCACATGCTCCTCCTAACTGCAGGAGTAAGTCAATATAGAACAATGAAGACTACAACAAACAAATCTAAATAAGGCACGAACACCTCATACGTATGCACATATCCATGACTCTGAAGTCTGGCCATAAGAGTTGTTCTTAGATTATAACATTGTCAATTAACCCTGTTATCAAATATCTTATTCCAAAACTCCCACTTTACTCACAATGAGGTATGGAAACCTCATGATTACTTTCCCGAATTAATGCGTCATATTTATCCTTACCTGGTGCTCGTCTCAAAGTCTAGAACTCAACGGTCACAAAATAGAAATGGCTAAATATGAATAGAAACTATGCAAGGATTGTCAAATAATCCTAACAGGCATGGCTCAATAGGATATTATGCTAGATTTTTATTTCCAGAAAGGGAAAATTTTAAACACAAACTTTTCACCACCAGGACCTTGTCCTCATATAATATTCACCGCAGCTTGCAACTCGGTTTTTAAAACAAATATTTTCACGCTATACAAAAATTTTGAGGATCTCATCCTCCACTCTAAATCACAAGTATTTGCACATTGTGCCACTGATGTTTTTCATTTCCTTTCTTTCTTCTTTTCAATTATTGTCCGTCAAAGAGTATCACGGCATAAAAGAACCCTCATACCGATAGGGTATACAATTTAACCATTGAAAATAGTTATTTCGGGAATTACATCAATTCTCATTGTAATAATTAATATAAAGTCACTTTTGACCTCATCAATATTCCTAGTGACCAATACATAATAATAGAGATAATTATCTCCATTTAATAGCATAGTGTGAGTATTCACATAAGTAGATTTGATGATTACGAAGATCACTCATGAGCGGAGAGCATATTAAGAGGACTTGCCTCAATTCTTCAAAGATCAAATCAAATTGAGGAAAAATATTCCTTTTATAATAATCAGAATTGTACATGTGATAACATCATCTGGTGTAGTGACCTCAGTCACACCATAGAAATTATGTCAACAACTAGATCTCCGCCTCTAACATCATGACCTCTAACTCTGGCTGGTCATGTGAGCTAAGTATTGACTGCAATGGGCACGTGGCTTGAGTGCCTTCGTTAATTATATTTCTCCAACCTGCCACATTCATAACAACTACTTTGAGGATCAGCTAACTTATTGGACATGACGACATATTCGGACACTGTCATAATAACCTGCATGATCGTTCAGACCATACATGCCATACCTTTCAAAGAGTCAGGGAGGTAAACTCTTCCAAAACATTTCTACAAATAGGGTTGAGTAGGTAATGTCGCATTGGCCGATCTGCCCTATTCATAGGCTTGTCACAAACATTGACGACCAATTACCTCTCTTGCTATGCTAGCTTGACACTGTGGAACTACCCTATTTGCTCATATACTTTTTATTATTCTTTGGGCTGATTCTTACCCCCTGCGGAGTACTAAGCCTCAAATATGCATAATTTATTTGGGGGACCTTTCCGTACCATATATATACATTCCAAGACAAAACTGACATAACACATGGCCATCCGATCCATTCACTGACAGTGGATTTCCCCCTTTTGGCTATAAGTCAAAGTCACAACATCTGATAGTCCACAATAATTATCCTTCACAGCTTCAAATTAATCAACCAGACGTCAAGGTCCATTAAAACCACAACCGGTTAGTAAATACATTATGTTTCCACTACATCACTCGCTACCTGAAACACCGTAGAATCAACCCTCTCACCTTCAACTATTACCGCATTCTACAATATCTCATAGCAACAGTCAATAAATTGCCTTGGGTTCTCAAATGATGCACCACTGAAAGAGATAGCGAAGGGTTTGGTGAAACTTATCCGAAACTCCATAAAACTTCTAAAGACATCGTTGATCTATCACTAGCCTGTGCCATTGTCGGCTGAAGAAGCAGTACATGCCTTCGCCATTCGTGGGAAGACAAGAGTAGAAATTCAACTTAACATTTGAAGAACAAACTCGCACGATAGGAAAGAATGAAGGGAATATTTTCCTAACTCCGTAGCCTCTGGGGGATAAATACAGACGTCTCCGTACCGATCCCTCAGACTCTACTAAGGTTGTTCTTGAGTTGTGAGACCTATGCAACCTAGTGCTCTGATACCAACTTGTCACGACCCGGATTTTTCCCCCAACATCGGGATCGTGATGGCGCCTACTCGTGGTAGCTAGGCAAGCCTCTTTATTCATACTATCCTGTTTAACAATACTTCATACTCAAATTAATAACCAAAATCATAATCTTAATTAAACAAGTGCGGAAGACTTTATAAAAATAGAAATAAGTAGTTTCAAGGTATATGATACTGAAATCCTCTACCCAAGACGTGGAGTCACCAACTCACGAACTACTACTGAATACTACACATAAAGGTCTGGAAGAAATATAACATAATCTGTTTGTCTCGGAACAAGGAGACTATAGCTAGCAACATAATAAAAGAAAGAGACGTCGGGCATGCGGACGCCTGCAAGCTACCTCTATCTCAAGATGCTCAACTTCCACACAAAAGATCTACTGCTGCTCCTGATCGAATCCTGGACCTGTGCAAAAATGCACAGAAGTGTAGTATCAGCACAACCGACCCCATGTGCTGGTAAGTACCTGGCCTATCCCGGCGAAGTAGTGACAAGCCTAGGACCAGACACCCACATAAACCTGTGCAATTCAATATATATATGTGTACCACAAAATAACAAGAAATAACCAAGTATTAACAAAATAAGGAATATCTCAAAGAATTCAACAATTAACTACAGTTAATAAATTCACAAGGAAAAGCAAAGTATAATGTAAACACAAGTAATATCAATTCAAGAAATAGCAAGCGGTTGCACGGCATCACCCTTCGTGCTTTTACTCTCATCCTCACCAAATAAACAAATAAAGTACACGGCATCACCCTTCGTGCTTTTACTCTCATCCTCACATCCATAGTACGGCATGATCCTTCGTACATGGTTCAATAACACAGGGTACGGCATGATCCTTCGTGCATAATCAATAAATAAACATGGCACGGCATTAACCTTCGTGCATAAATAAATAAACATGGCACGGCATCACCCTTAGGGCATTATCACTCTTCCTCACCCAAATAACAATCACAGTTAAGGGCAAAGAAAGAAACAGTAATTCATAAGCCGTCCCATCAAGGGCAATCAATAATTATCTTCACAACAATTTCCAACAAGGGAGAACAATAACAATTCATCTGTAATATATCTCAAAATAATCATTTTTCAACGACTCACGGTCATACTAGACGCTAGTGTATGGATGCTCGTCACCACAGCCCATACACCGCACTCGATCACATAACACATAGCACATAATCCTATTCCCTCAAGCTAGGATAGAACAAACACTTACCTCAAAAGTTTAAGGCCAACTCAATGCTTACGCACCGCTTTTCCTTTTAAATTTGTCTCCAAATGCTTCAAATCTATTCACAAACAATTCGAAATACTCAACATGAATCGTAGGAATGAATTGGATAATAAATTTACTAATTTTCCAGGATAAAATCCGAAATATATTTTAAAATTCAATAATGGGAGCCACATTTTGAATCCCGAAAAAAACTTGCGAAATCCAAACACCCATTCCGATATGAGTTCAACCATACCAAAATTACTAAATTTCGATAACATTTCGACCCTCAAATCCTCAAATCTATTCGAGAGGGTTTCTAAGCTTTTCCCGCAAAATTCATGGATTTAATGACAAAACTTGCAATAGACTCGAGTAATATAACCACAATTAAGTTAAGAACACTTACCCCGTTGTTTTCTATGAAAATTTTCTCGAAAATCGCCTCTTCCCGAGCTCCAATTTGATAAAAAAAAATGGAAAATGGGACAAATCCCATTTTCCAGAAATAAGTATTCTGTCCAGAAATTCGCGGGTACTGTTCACGCGTTTTTACTGTTCACGGTACTGTACACGGTACTGTTCACGGTACTGTACACGGGGTACTGTACACGGTACTGTACACTGGGTACTGTACACGGTACTGTACATGGGGTACTGTACACGGACTGTACATGGGCTACTGTTCCTGTGCACTGTTCATGTGTACTGTTCATGTGCACTGTTCATGTGCACTGTTCACAGCAGATTTTTCTGCAATTTTCTGCCAATTTTCTAAGTCCGGATTTATTCCGAGACACCTCCGAAACACTCCCGAGTCCTCGGGGATCCAAACCAAATATGTACATTGACTCTAAAACATCATACGAACTCGCTCGAGTGATCAAATCGCCGAAATAACATCAAAATCATCAATTTTCATCAAATCAAGGCCTAAGTTTCCAAAAACTTCCGAAAATACACTTTCGATCAAAAACCGGACCAAACGATGTCCGAATAACCTGAAAATTTGCGTACATATCCAAAATCACCTAACGAAGCTACTGCAACTGTCGGAATTCCATTCCGATTTCCGGATCAAAATATCACCTATCGATCGGATTCCGCCAAAATTCCAACTTCGCCAAAATAGGCTAACTTCTTCACCGGACCTCCAAAATTACTTCCGATTGCGCTCCTAAGTCTTAAATCATCCCCCGAAACTAACGAATCATCGGAATTCATTTCCGAGCCCTCTAACTCATAAGTCAACATTGGGTTGACTTTTCCAACTTAAGCTTTCCTTAAAGAGATTAATTGTCCCTTTTTCTACCAAAATCAATCCGAGTTGACTCAAAGTTTGCACACAAGTCACATTCGACATTACGGACTTGTACCAATTTTCGGAATCGCATTCTGACCCCGATATCAAAATTTTCACTTCCGGTAGAATTTTCTCAAAAACCTTCAAATTCCTATATTTAGCCAAATGACTTCAAAATGACCTCCGGATATCCGAATTCACTTCCGATCGCTTTTCAAACTCCAAAATCACCATACAGATCTATTCCCAGACTCGGAATCCCAAATGGACATCTATAACTCTGAAATGCCTTCCAACCCAAATTTATGAAATTTTTCTAAAATACTAACTTCCACCATATATGCCGAAATGCTCACGGGTTATCAAAAACCAAATCCGGACATACGCCCAAGTTCAAAATCATCATACGAGCATGCTAGAACATTTAGATCCCAATTTTGAGGTCATTTACTCAAAATTCCAATCCTAGTTCATTTCTTCAACTTTAAGCTTTCAAAATGAGAATTTCCATTTAGATTTGACTCCAAACTTCGTAAAATTTTAATTCTGACCATACACACAAGTCAATATACCTGAGATGAAGCTGTTCATGGCCTCAATCTGCTGTATGACGCGTCGGGGCTCAAAATGACTGGTCGGGTCGTTACACCCTCGAGGGCGACCCCTGGCTTCCTGACCCTCACCCCTAGTTGGCGGGGCGGGTGCTGAAGTAGATGGACCAGAAGATGAGGGCTGCACTCTCTGCTGATATGGCCTGGATACAATACATGCACACTTTCTACGGATATGCCCTAACTATCGACACTCAAAGCAACTCCCAGGTGCTGGGGATTGGGACTGATGGGAACCCCTCGCACCGGAGTGTCCAGTAGAAGAACTAGGTCAGGAATAACCGTAAATAGATGGAGCGTGAGATGAACTCTGTGCTGGTAGGGCACTGAAAGATGGATGGCCCTGGTGAGAACCCTGATGACCTCGGCTAGAAGATGACCCATGATACTCTGATCGGGCTGGCTGTGAAGATCTAAAAGAGCGACCTGGTTCTCTACTCACTGTGGCATCTGGTCTGAGTACCACTAGAACTAGCTGATCCTCGAGGCCTCTTGGGCTCCCTCTCATCTCGCTCTCGGCGATGATCTATCTCAATGTCGTGATATATATCAACATCATCCTTAAATGAATGACTCAGGATCCTCTCTCGGGTCATCAAAATATGAATATGATAAATAAGTTCATCAATAAAGCGTCTGATCCTCCCCCGATCAGTAGGAACCATCCATGATGCATATCTGGCTAACTCTATAAATCTGACCTCATACTCTTACACTGTCATGTCCCCCGGGCCGAGCCACTTGAACAGCCTGTGTAACTCTTCCCTCTCAGATTGGGGTATCCACTTCTCCAAGAAAATAGTGGAGAACTCCTGCCATGTCAATGGTGCTGCACCTGCCAGCCTACGGCGCTCATAAGCCCCCCACCAAGTGAAGGTTGCTCCCTAAAACTCGAAGGTCGTAAAGATACACCGCTCGACTCAAGAATCCCTGTTGTATGGAGCATCCGATAGCACTTGTCCAGAAAACCTTGGGCGTCCTCGCCCGGAGTACCACTGAATATAGGAGGATAAAGTCTTCTAAATCTCTCAAGACAACGCTGCTCATCGTCGGGCATCACTGGGACCCTGTTCCCCTGAATCTGAACAACTGGCTGAGCCGGAGCCACTGGCTCGGCTGGTGGTGCCTCAGGTGTCTGAAGACCCTACACTACCTGCTCTGGAGTGTGAATTGCGGGGGTCTGATGACCACCTCGGTCCCGGATGTAACTGTTGTAGTGAAGGCTAAAACTGCCTGAGCCAGGCCAGTGCAAACTGTCAATATCTGAGCTTGGGTCTCCTATAGACCCGAAATCACAATAGGCACAGCTGGTGCCTGAACAGGTGTTGTTGGGATCTCTACAACTGGAGGCTGATCTGGAATAGGGACAAATGGTGGGTCAACTGGCAGTGCCCCACCTACTCTACCCCTACCATGACCACGAGCACGTCCACGACCTCTAGCAAGTGGCAATGGTGGTCGTCCGCCTCGTCCTGTAGCACGAGTCCTTGCCATCTGCGAGAGAACATAATATCAAAGTTCAGTTTTGGATCAACAAGTCACACGACAAGAATTTCAAGAATTTGAAGCTTTTCTAAAAGGTTCTGCAGCCTCCTGAGGATAAGTACAGACATCTCTGTACCGATCCGCGAGACACTACTAAACCGGCTCATGACTCGCGAGACCTGATAACCTAGGCTGTAATACCAACTTGTCACGACCTAAACTCCGGTCGTAATGGCACCCAACGCATTGCTAGGCAAGCCCGACCATTTTCCAGATAACCAGTTAATTATTAATTAATACTGATCCATTTAGAGATAATAGCCTATTTTCATAATAGAAACAACAAATGCGAAAAAAAAAATGAAATGCAGCCCAATGAATCTGGTGTCACAAGTCTGAGCCTCTAACAGAAAGGAAAACACCTTATACAATCCAAGTCTAAGTAGAGTGACAAAAGACATAAACAGAAGGAGGGAGAGATCGGGTCCTGCGGACGCCAGCAGCTACCTCGATATCTCCTCAGCTAGCAGTAGATATAGCAGCGGTGTATAACTCAACTGCCCTCCTGGATACCTGTATCTGCACACAAGGTACAAGGAGTGGGTGAGTATCTTCCAACTAGCGAGTAGTAAATAACAAATCAAAACTGAAAGAAAGAACACTTGTATTATCACTAAACAGTTCTAAAAAAATAACCATATAGGTAAATCATCTCTACAATGGTAAGTCTGGCTCCAGTCCACTATTGTCTCAGACTGATCCAACACTAATCTAACCCTGCTGCGGCGTGCAGCCCGATCCTCACTCATACTGCTGCGGCGTGCAGCCCGATCAAATATCCAATATATATATGTATATATATAATGATGCGGTGTGAAACCCGATCCAATATATATGTATATATAATATGCTGCGGTGTGCAACCCGATCCAATATATATAGTGGTGTGGCGTGCAGCCCGATCCAATATATATAGTGCGCTCACTAGGGGTGTGTGCAGACTCCGGATGGGCTCCTTCAGCCCAAGCGCTATAATACTATGCCATGCAGTCCGATCCACATATATATCACTGCGGCGTGCAATCCGATCCATATATATATATATATATATATATATATATATATATATTACTTGTAATACATACAATCAATATATGTATATGTATGTACTGTTGCGGCGTACAGCCCGACCCGATATATATATCAATACCTTACAATGGGTCCTCGACCCCTCTCAAGCAATATAGACTCGGCCTCTCGGGCCCACCCAACTAGAACAGGGTATTCAACCGTATGTAATCTCACTTAGAGTACACATCTAGTATTGGTTTATGTCATGCTATACAGCTACGAATACAGCTGAGAGTATGTGTTCAACATAGTATAGAGGTCATTTAGCTCCACATGCTTCCCTAATATTCTATAGATCGGCACAAGGCCCCAAACATAGCAACTAGCCCAATTATATAGGTATAAGCTTAGTCTCAGTCAATATGCTCTGCAAACTAACAATCGGGAAGGATCAAGTCCAAATCCCCAGTCACAATACCACTACGACCGTCACATGACGCATGTTTCATCTCAGCATAGCACTATATAGTGCAAATACGGGGTTTCAAACCATCAATATATTATTTATTACTACCACTCACTTTTAACCGGCCAAAATCCTAGCTGGCCTTGCGCTTGCCCCGCAAATCGACCTCCTCGGATGCCAAATCTGATCAAAACCAATAAGAATACATCAAAATAAGCTAAAGGAACATAACACAATCAAAATAACTCGATTTACACCAAAAATTACGAAGTTGCAAAACACGACCCCCAGGCCTGCTTGTCGAATAAATACAAAAGTCACATTTTCAGAATCCTTATCTCGCCACGAGTCCATACATATAAAGTTTATCAGAATCGGACTCCGTTTGCCATTCAAATCAATGATTTTCTATAACCCAGGCTTAGAGCAAAAAACCCGCATTAATACACCTTAAATCCTCCAATTTTCAGTGATATAGATGAAGATTCTAGGATAAAATCATGTAATCAGACCATAAAACTTACCTCCAATAACTTCCCGATGAAATCCCCTTCAAATCCCATCACTTAGCTCTCAAGGTACTAAAAAATGGAGGAAAATGTCTAAGATTCACGATTGAAATATTTTGCTTAAAACCCTTATGTCTGTCATTTTAACCTTACGCGATTGCAGCGCTTGTCATGCGATTACGGTGCATAAAATTTCTGGCCTCCAAAATACTTTATGCGATCGCGACCTTCCTCATGCGATCGCATAGTGAAAGAATAAGTTCCCCCTCAAAATCTTCCATGCGATCGCGTTACACTGCCTGCGATCGCAGTGAACAACCTCGCCTGGCTATGCAATCGCATACCCATCTCTCCAATCACAGAGAATAAAAATAATAGCTTCCAAAATCCTTCTACGCGATCACAGGAGTTCCCATGCGATCGTAGAGAACAAAAATGACGTGCAATAATGACAACAAAAACTGACTATGCACAACTCCAAAAATGGTCCGTTTGGACCCCTGGATTCAGCCCGAGGCCCCCGGGACCCCAACGAAAACCACCAACCTACTTCAAAATACGATACGAAGTTGTTCTAATCATAAAAATACACCCTTAAACACAGAAATTGTCAAATCAAGGCGGATTCAACCTAACGAAGCTACTGCAACTATTGGAATTCCATTCTGACGCCTGGATCAAAATCTCACCCATCGATCGGATTTTTCCAAAATTCCAACTTCGCCAATTCAAGCCTTATTCTACATCGAACCTCCAAATTAAATACCGATTGCTCTCTTAAGCCACAAATGATCCCCCGAAGCTACCCGAACCATCAGAATTCGATTCCGAGCCCTTTAACTCACAAGTCAACATCCGGTTGACTTTTTCCACTATTCCTTCATCAAAGAGACTATTAGTCTCATTTCCTATCAAACTTGATCCGAATTGACTCAAATTTTCCAAACACATATATTAAAACATGAACAATCATATAACGGATAAAACTGGACGATAACTCACGTGATGACGGACCGGATCATCACAACATTCTTATTCTTATTACCCTTATCCACTCCTATAATGGTAAGGTTACATAATTCCTCTAGAGTTAAAGTCACTCACTCAGGCAGTGTTTTCTTATTTCCAGGATTAGGGTTGGAACATATTCTTCATATTCCTAGTTTCAAATACAATTTACTCTCTGTTCATAGACTATGTCAAAGATTCAAGTATCTATTGGTTTTCACTTCTTTTGGGTGCATTTTGCTGCAGGGCCTTCTCCTGAAGAGTCCACAAGTTTTTGGTGAGGCCAAAGAAGGACTTTACTTAGTACAGCCTACTTATGACAAAGTCTAGGAACCTTTCTTCACAAACCGCAACATCTTTTTTTAAGAAGTCTTTTTCTAATTCAGTTCAAACTTCTTTTTCTTTTCCTATTTTAGCAAAAATATAATCTGATGTAATGTTATGACATGTAAGATTGGGGCAGTTGCCTTTCAATTCAATGAAACACATTAATTCTATCTTATTTCTTTCTACTCATGTTTGTGATTGTGATATTTGTCCTCAAGCAAGACAGTCTAAATCACCATTTCCAATTAGCCACATCAAAACTAACAAAGCATTTTATCTGATTCACATTGACACATGGGGACCTTATAGGAGACCTACTCATAATAGATACAAATATTTTTTAACCATAGTGGACGATTTCAGTAGAGCAACATGGACTTATCTGTTAAGCACAAAGAGCAATGTCTTTTCTATTTTATAATGTTTCTTAATCATGGTGGAAAGACAATTCAATGCTAAAGTGAAAATCATCAGATCAGATAATTCTTTAGAATTAGGAAAACCAACAGCTTCATCTCCATATCTACAGTCTCAAGGAATCCAACATCAAACATCATGTGTGGACACCCCACAACAAAATGGTAGACAGGAAGCACAAACATTTGTTGGAGGTGGTCTGGGCTATATTGTTTCAATCCAAGGTGCCTATATCCTATTGGGTAGAATGTATATTGACAACTACATTTTTAATCAATAGATTTCCCTCTAAGCTTCTTAAGGGTAAAACTCCCTATGAAGTATTGTGTAAGGCCCCGTAAAATTTTTGTGCATAAAACCTAGTAGCTGTGGTGTCATGGTCCGAATAATGTGTTAGGAATGCGTAGAATTCTTCGCGGCTCGCAAGCTCGCCGCAGTTCGGACCCTTGGTAATGATTTAAGTTTCAAAAATGTAGAGAAATAATTTTTCCGAAAAAGTGTCAAATGTGCGGTCAAGAATGCGACCGCAAACCTGACATGCGGACCGCATTCTGACCGCAAATCGTTCCAGAGAGTTGCCCAAATCCGTGTCAAATGTGCGGTCGATATGCGATCGCATGTCAATCTGCGGTGCACTTTTGCGACCGCAGAATCAACATGCGGTCCGCATAGTGACCGCATGTCTTAACAGAACCTGCGTAATTTTTTTGAGCCATTCTGCGGTCACTATGCGGACCGCATGTTGATTCTGCGGTCGCATAGTGACCGCATAATTGACCCCGGCCCAGATTTTTGTAACATTTTGACCCGATCTCTTCTTTAATATAACACCTTTCTTCTTCATTTTTATCATATCATCTCACCAAAATTAGAGAGAGAAGAGAGGGTTTTTAGAGAGAAGTTCTTCATCTTCAAAGATTGTTCCAACTACTTAATTCCAAGGGATTCTAGGGCAAGGATTCAACTTCCCCAATCTTTTCAAGGTAAAAACCCTAACTATTTTCTTTGATTTTCAGTTTTAATTGGGTAAAGAGAGGTTTGCATATAATAGCTTTTAAAAATAGAATTTTTACACTCATGCATGATTATTGAACTTGATTTCTAGTAAAAAGAAGTGAATAGAAGTAAGAGTCTTCAAGAACAAGGTTGGCAAGAGTAAGATAGCTTGGGTAAGCATAAAGTAGGAAGTTAACGGAAGAAAACTCATCACCAGGTATGTATGGCTAATTTTGATTCTTGTAAAATCGCCCATATGTGTGAAATTGTTTGGCATGTGTTAATTTGAGAGATTTTATGTGATTTTTCGATATCATTGTTGGGTATACAATTGATGATTGAACTACATTTGGTATGGTTTGAAATATGAATTGAAAGATGACAAAGGAATTGAAATTGGTAAAGAATTGAGGAAAATTGTTGTTATGGCATATATGGTTCCTTTTGGAAAGAGATGAAACACCTGAATTGTGGAAATATTGTAACATGGTTGTGATATTGAATTGAGAAGAAATTGAGAACATGAACCAATGTGTAAGTTGCTTATTTGTACTTGTTGAAATTGTGTGTAGTACCTTATCTGCTGTTTGAAATTGTTGTGTTTTCAACTGTAAGGCGGGGTCGTGTTGCGCGCCGCAACGTGGTGAAATAAGGTGTGGGTTGGGGTGATAAGGGTGGCCGAGGTAATAAGGGTGGTCGGGGGCAATAAGGATGGAAAGCGATCGAAATCGCTATTGAAAATTGATACATAAATCAATAATGTGAAATTGTGAAAGGAGACGGCAGGAGAGTTTGCAACCTGTGGGGCACTGATTGCCCCTTTGTTTGACTACTTGTGCTTTACGTGATTGATTGGTTATTGTTAAATTGGTTGATTGTAGAAAGTGCTTTGTGTGAGAATTATTTGAAATGAGGAAAATGTGGAAACATGGTTGGCTGGCTTAATTAATTGTTGATGTAATTTAATGGCTTGAGTTTATTTGGGACAAAGTTTGTCCATACATACCAGTACAATTCAAGTGTACTGACGTCCCTTTTGCTGGGGGCGCTACATTCGTGTCATAATTGTAGGTGGATCAGTAGCAGGCACTTCAGCTCATCGGCAGTAGTATCTTTCATCCTCCACTGCCCGTTTTGGTGAGCCCCTTTCTTCCTCGGGGCCTTGTGTGGTTCATGCCACTCGGTTTAGATTTCATTTTGGTTTTGTAAGGTATAGCCGGAGCCTTGTTACCGGCAAGTATTGTATTTCCTTTTTGTATCCTAGAGGCTCCGTAGACATGTAAACTGTGGGATTGTGGCCTATGTATATGTATGGGGCGTTGTAAATATAAATTATGAACTTGTTAGTAAATAAATCACATGGTTATGTTTATGCATTATGAAATCAGTCATGATTAGTAATATATTTGGTTAATGAGAAGCAATCATCACAGGGGTAACGCGTGGGAATGAAAAGCACCCAGGTCCGCTTGACTGGGGCAACCCGGTCGGGCGCCGGTCATGTCCCTCGATTTGGGGCGTGACAAACTTGGTATCAGAGCTTAAGGTTTTAAAGTGTCATAGGATGTCTCGGAGCCGTGTCTAGTAGTGCCCTTCTTATAGGTGTGTTGTCGACCACATCATATAAGTAGGGGGCTACACGGGCATTTAGGAATTTACCTACTTCTTTGATAATCTATATCGTGCGGTAAAGTGCAATGTGGAGATGTCTGTGTCTAATTCGTGCCTTGTTCCCAAATTTTCAGAATATGGCACCTAAGAAGAAGGCTAGACTCGGCCTTAGGGCCAATGCCGACCCAAGTGCAGCTGTTAATCATGTACCCGATGCCGTGGGAGAGAATGACCCACCGGTCCCGAATTTGCATGGCCCATCTGTTCAAAACCCAAGTGTCCCTATTCCAGCCGCGGCAGAGGATGCCACCATTCCTCCTGCCAGTGTTCCTGACTCAGATACAGTTCCCGCTTCGGGCTCCGGTATCTCTAATGAAGAACTTAGGGGAGCCATCCATATGTTAACACAATTAGTGGCTGCCCAGGCCCAGAGATCCCATGATGCCCCTGCATCCTCCAGCGGACAGGGAGATTCCTTTGGCTCCAGAGTCCACCAGTTCTTGCGATTGGCCCCTCCGGAATTTTCAGGCACCGATCCAGAGGCTGACCCACAGGAATTCCTTGATGAGATATACAAGACCCTCAGAGTGATGAAGGCTACAGATATAGAGGGGGTAGAGTTGGCCTCTTACAGGCTGAAGGGAGCGGCACGTTCATGGTTTGAAATGTGGGAGGATTCCCGTGAGGAAGGGGGCCCTCCGGCCAGATGGGATGAGTTCGTGGATGCATTTATGGACCACTTCTTACCTGCTGAGGCAATGGCAGCCCGTGCCACTGAGTTCGAGGTTCTCAAACAGGGCGGTATGAGTGTTTGGGAGTATCACATGGAGTTCGTAAGGTTGTCCAAGTACGCTCCTCATTTAGTGTCGACCATGGATGCCCGAGTTCGACGGTTTGTTCAGGGCCTTAGCCCTTTGGTGGTGAATGAGGCCGCCACAGCAGCTTTGCACTCAGACATGAACTATGGGAGGATTGTGGGGTTTGCTCAGGCCACAGAGGCCAGGAAATTGAAGATTCGTGCAGAAAGAGAAAGTAGCAGCAGGGCCCGGTCAATGGGTCGTTCGGGGAGATCACTTCCAGGGAAGGGGTCATCAGGGCCATCCCAGTCATATGCTCAGTCCTCCGCGAGTGCACCGCCATCCGTGCACAGTCATCAGCAAGGCAGTTACTCGAGACCTGGTTCAGACAGCAGGAGGTCTCGTCAGTCTGGTCATCCTGGGGTGAGATCCCAGCAGCAGGGGAGACCTACATGCCCCAAGTGTGGGAGATTTCATACAGAGACTTGCTACCTTGACCTTCCGGTGTGCTTCGGGTGCGGGGTGAGAGGTCACATTCAGCGAGACTGTCGTGCACCCCGTCAGGGTATAGGTAGGGGATCTGCTCAGTCATCCGGTTCTTCAGCTGCTACATCATCAGCGCGTACTCCAGCATCAGCAGGGCGTGGTGCAGCTAGGGGTGGAGCTCATGGTAGGGGTGGACCTAGCCGATTCTATGCATTGAGTGGCCGCCAAAATGCTGAGGCTTCTCCAGATATTGTTACAGGTATCCTGTCTGTTCGGACTATTGATTGCTATGCCCTTATTGATCCGGGGTCCTCCTTGTCTTATGTTACTCCATTCATTGCTTCAAGTTTTGGGATAGAACCCGAACAGCTTCGTGAGCAGTTCTCTGTGTCGATTCCGGTTGGTGATTCTATTACAGCCTCACGAGTCTATAGGAATTGTGTTGTTACGGTGGGTGGTCGTGATACCACAGCCGATCTTATTGAGCTTGGGATGGTAGATTTTGATGTTATTATGGGGATGGATTGGCTCTATTCGTGCTTTGCCAAACTTGACTGTCGAACGAGAGTTATGAGGCTCGAGTTCCCTAACGAGCCAGTCATTGAATGGAGAGGAAATGGTGTAGTGCCAAGGGGTAGGTTTATTTCCTACCTTAAGGCTTCGAAGATGATTAAGAAGGGGTGTATCTATCACCTGGTTCGGGTAACGGACACCACCTCGGAGGTGCCTACCCTCGAGTCCGTGCCAATTGTGAATGAATTTCCTGAAGTGTTTCCAGATGAGCTTCCAGGCATCCCGCCGGATAGGGAGATTGATTTTGGGATCGATGTAATGCCAGATACTCAGCCAATATCCATTCCACCTTACAGAATGGCGCCAGCAGAGTTAAGGGAGTTAAAGGAGCAGCTGAGGGATTTATTAGAGAAAGGGTTCATACGACCGAGTGTGTCGCCATGGGGTGCTCCGGTTCTCTTTGTGAGAAAGAAGGATGGGTCACTTCGAATGTGTATTGATTATCGGCAGCTCAACAAAGTCACCATCAAGAATAAATATCCTTTGCCTCGAGTGGATGATCCGTTTGACCAATTGCAGGGAGCGAAGTTCTTCTCAAAGATTGATTTACGGTCCGGGTACCACCAGTTGAAAATCAGGGAGCAGGATATTCCTAAGACCGCCTTCAGAACTCGTTATGGTCACTTCGAGTTTTTGGTCATGTCTTTTGGGCTAACCAATGCCCCAGCGGCTTTCATGGACCTTATGAATCGGGTTTTCAAGCCATTCCTAGATTCCTTTGTGATTGTATTCATTGACGATATTCTCATCTACTCTCGGAGCGGGGAAGATCATGCCGTTCACCTCAGAGCAGCATTGCAGACCCTTCTTCAGCATCAATTGTATGCCAAGTTCTCAAAATGTGAGTTTTGGTTGGAGTCCGTAGCTTTTCTAGGGCATGTTATTTCCGGTGAGGGAATTATGGTGGATCCTCAGAAGATTGCGGCAGTGAAAGATTGGCCTAGACCCATGACCCCGACAGAGATTCGCAGCTTTTTGGGTCTGGCAGGTACTATCGGAGGTTTGTGAGAGGATTCTCAACCCTCGCCTCCCCATTGACTAAATTGACGCAGAAGCAAGTTAAGTTCCGGTGGTCCGAAGCATGTGAGAAAAGTTTCCAAGAACTGAAGTCAAGATTGACCTCGGCACCAGTATTGGCCTTGCCAGAAGGCACAGAGGGATTTGTAGTCTATTGTGATGCCTCCAGAGTCGGTTTGGGATGTGTATTGATGCAGCACGGAAAGGTTATAGCTTATGCTTCCAGACAACTCAAGAACCATGAGAAGAATTATCCGACGCATGATTTGGAACTTGCAGCTGTTGTGTTTGCCTTGAAAATATGGCGACACTATCTTTATGGGGTTCATGTAGATGTGTTTTCGGACCACAAGAGCCTCCAGTATTTGTTCAAGCAGAAAGAGCTGAATTTGAGATAGCGGCGGTGGTTAGAATTACTCAAGGACTATGATATGGACATATTGTACCATCCAGGGAAGGTAAATGTGGTAGCCGACGCTCTTAGTCGGAAATCCATGGGTAGTTTGGCTCATTTCGGTGTGGATCAGATACCCCTGGCTCGAGAGGTCTACCAATTAGCCAGCTTGGGGGTTCGTATTTCGGCGGCAGACGAGGGGGATATTTTGGTGCATAATGGAGTAGAATCATCATTGGTTGCGGAAATCAAGGAAAAACAGTTCATGGATCCAGCATTGGTTCGGGTGAAGGAAGCAGTCATGAATGACAAGACCTCGGCATTTGTACTCAGCAGCGAAGATGGTGTATTGCGGTGTCAAGATAGGCTATGTGTTCCGGATGTGGACGAGCTTCGGGAAAGAGTGATGGCAGAGGCTCATACTTCCAGGGTATTCTGTGCACCCTGGTTCAACGAAAATGTATCATGACCTCAAGGAGATTTATTGGTGGAACGGTATGAAAAGGGATGTGGCAGGCTTTGTAGCTAAATGTCCGAACTGTCAACAAGTGAAGGCCGAGCATCAACGGCCTGGTGGATTAACTCAGCTTATAGAAATACCAAGGTGGAAATGGGAGATGATCAATATGGATTTCGTGGTGGGGTTACCTCGCACTCGGCGTAAGTTCGATTCAGTATGGGTGATAGTAGATCGACTCACCAAATCGGCTCACTTCCTGCCTGTCAAGTCCACTGATACTGCGGAGCAATATGCAAGATTGTACATCAAAGAGATAGTAAGGCTTCATGGCACTCCACTTTCTATCATCTCAGATCGCGGGGCTCAGTTCACAGCTAACTTTTGGAAGAAGTTTCAGCAAGGTTTGGGAACTCAGGTGAATCTCAGCACAGCTTTCCATCCACAGACCGATGGACAGGCCGAGCGGACCATTCGGACGCTTGAAGATATGTTGCGGGCTTGTGTCTTAGATTTTAAAGGTAATTGGGATGAACACTTGCCACTGATAGAATTTGCTTACAATAACGGCTATCATGCTAGCATTCAAATGGCCCCGTTTGAGGCATTGTACGGGAGAAGATGTAGATCGCCAATCGGGTGGTTTGAGGTAGGTGAAGCGGAATTGCTAGGGCCGGATATGGTGTACGAAGCTATGGAAAAAGTTAAGGTTATTCAGGAGAGAATGAAAACAGCACAGAGTCGTCAAAAATCCTATGCAGACGTTCGCCGAAGGGATTTGGAGTTTCAAGTCGATGATTGGGTGTTCTTGAGGGTATCTCCTATGAAAGGAGTCATGCGATTTGGAAAGAAAGGGAAATTGAGTCCTAGGTATGTCGGGCCATATCGGATCGTTCAAAGGATTGGACAAGTTGCTTATAGGCTAGAGTTGCCTCCTGATATGTCATCAGTGCATCCGGTATTCCATGTGTCCATGTTGAAGAAAGTGATTGGAGATCCATCCACCATCATGCCAATCGAAGCTATAGAGGTTAATGAAGATTTGTCATATGAAGAAGTTCCAGTTGCCATTCTTGATAGGCAAGTCCGTAAGTTGAGAAATAAGGAAGTTGCCTCTGTTAAAGTATTGTGGCGAAGTCAACAAGTTGAGGAGGCCACATGGGAAGCGAAAAAAGAGATGAAGGAAAAGTACCCCCATTTGTTCGATCAAGCCTAGAAGAAATTAGGTGACCCTCCTACTCCTAGTAACTGCCATCTTGCCTAAGTTGTTTCCCTCTTAGTGTTAGTAAAGTCTCCTTCATTTTGTAATGAATTTAATGTGTTGTCACGTTTGGGTCATTTGAGCCTTTCTTGATAAATGAGAGCCTTATAAAGATGTACGTGTTAAGTAAACAACTAATAGTAAGTGTAGATTGGTAATGGGTTGTTAAGTGTACATGGTGTGTTAAAATGGTTAAATAAGGTAAGAATTCATTAAAGTGACTAGTTTAGGTGCGATTGTAACAATATGATAGAATATGTGCATTCGTTGAGGTAAGAAAGTGTATACCAGTTGTGAAAAGTGTTGTAGTTGTATATTGTTGATTGGTAATGTGTTTCGGGGGCCCTCTGACAGGTGGATATGTCCATAATACAAAGGAAACTCTGGCGAAATTTTTCTAAAATATAAGAGTTAGTCAAAATATTGATAGCTTGCATATCATGTCTTTCAAAACTCATTTATTTCAAAATCCTCATTCGAGGACGAATGATCTTAAGGGGGGAGGATGTAAGGCCCCGTAAAATTTTTGTGCATAAAACCTAGTAGCTGTGGTGTCATGGTCCGAATAATGTGTTAGGAATGCGTAGAATTCTTCGCGGCGAGCTTGCTCGCCGCGGTTCGGACCCTTGGTAATGATTTAAGTTTCAAAAATGTAGAGAAATAATTTTTCCGAAAAAGTGTCAAATGTGCGGTCAAGAATGCGACCGCAAACCTGACATGCGGACCGCATTCTGACCGCAAATCGTTCCAGAGAGTTGCCCAAAATTGTGTCCAATGTGCGGTCGATATGCGATCGCATGTCAATCTGCGGTGCACTTTTGCGACCGCGGAATCAACATGCGGTCCGCATAGTGACCGCAAATCGTTCCAGAGCCTGCGTAATTTTTTGAGCCATTCTGCGGCCACTATGCGGACCGCATGTGGATTCTGCGGTCGCATAGTGACCGCATATTTGACCCCGGCCCAGATTTTTGTAACATTTTGACCCGATCTCTTCTTTAATATAACACCTTTCTTCTTCATTTTTATCATATCATCTCACCAAAATTAGAGAGAGAAGAGAGGGTTTTTAGAGAGAGAAGTTCTTCATCTTCAAAGATTGTTCCAACTACTTAATTCCAAGGGATTCTAGGGCAAGGATTCAACTTCCCCAATCTTTTCAAGGTAAAAACCCTAACTATTTTCTTTGATTTTCAGTTTTAATTGGGTAAAGAGAGGTTTGCATATAATAGCTTTTAAAAATAGAATTTTTACACTCATGCATGATTATTGAACTTGATTTCTAGTAAAAAGAAGTGAATAGAAGTAAGAGTCTTCAAGAACAAGGTTGGCAAGAGTAAGATAGCTTGGGTAAGCATAAAGTAGGAAGTTAACGGAAGAAAACTCATCACCGGGTATGTATGGCTAATTTTGATTCTTGTAAAATCGCCCATATGTGTGAAATTGTTTGGCATGTGTTAATTTGAGAGATTTTATGTGATTTTTCGATATCATTGTTGGGTATACAATTGATGATTGAACTACATTTGGTATGGTTTGAAATATGAATTGAAAGATGACAAAGGAATTGAAATTGGTAAAGAATTGAGGAAAATTGTTGTTATGGCATATATGGTTCCTTTTGGAAAGAGATGAAACACCTGAATTGTGAAAATATTGTAACATGGTTGTGATATTGAATTGAGAAGAAATTGAGAACATGAACCAATGTGTAAGTTGCTTATTTGAACTTGTTGAAATTGTGTGTAGTACCTTATCTGCTTTTTGAAATTGTTGTGTTTTCAACCGTAAGGCGGGGTCGTGTTGCGCGCCGCAACGTGGGGAAATAAGGTGTGGGTTGGGGTGATAAGGGTGGCCGAGGTAATAAGGGTGGTCGGGGGCAATAAGGATGGAAAGCGATCGAAATCGCTATTGAAAATTGATACATAAATCAATAATGTGAAATTGTGAAAGGAGACAGCAGGAGAGTTTGCAACCTGTGGGGCACCGATTGCCCCTTTGTTTGACTACTTGTGCTTTACGTGATTGATTGGTTATTGTTAAATTGGTTGATTGTAGAAAGTGCTTTGTGTGAGAATTATTTGAAATGAGGAAAATGTGGAAACATGGTTGGCTCGGCTTAATTAATTGTTGATGTAATTTAATGGCTTGAGTTTACTTGGGACAAAGTTTGTCCATACATACCAGTACAATTCAAGTGTACTGACGTCCCTTTTGCCGGGGGCGCTACATTCGTGTCATGATTGTAGGTGGATCAGTAGCAGGCACTTCAGCTCATCGGCAGTAGTATCTTTCATCCTCCATCTGCCCGTTTTTGGTGAGCCCCTTTCTTCCTCGGGGCCTTGTGTGGTTCATGCCACTCGGTTTAGATTTCATTTTGGTTTTGTAAGGTATAGCCGGAGCCTTGTTACCGGCAAGTATTGTATTTCCCTTTTTGTATCCTAGAGGCTCTGTAGACATGTAAACTGTGGGACTCCAGAGTATTATGTATATATTGTGTTATGTCGGGCGTTGTAAAAATTGAAATCTTGTTAATGAATCACTCGTATCGTTTTATTTGTTTAATATGAAATCAATTATGATTAGTAATATATTTGGTTAATGAGAAGCAGTCATCATAGGGGTAACGCGTGGGAATGAAAAGCACACAGGTCCGCTTGACTGGGGCAACCCGGTCAGGCGCCGGTCATGTCCCTCGATTTGGGGCGTGACATATTGTTTGACCAATCACACTCATATTTCTTCTTAAGAAGTTTTGGTTGCTTATGTTATGCCTCTACTTTGTCATATCATAGAGGTTAATTTGAACATATGGCAAAGGCATGTATTTTCTTGAGATATCCTATTGGACAAAAATGATACAAACTATTGGATTTGACTACCAAAAAGCAGTTTGTTTCAAGGGATGTTCATTTTCTTGAACATATTTTTTCATTCACCTATATCAATTCTTCTACACTAGATCCCCATTCTCTGTTAGTTCAAAATCCTTTAGTTTTTTCTCCTCCTTCAAATCCCTTCACCACTGATCCTTCCTCTCCACAATCAGTTCCATCACTATCTTAACCCACATTTCACACCCCACCTAATTGTCTTCCTACACACACAGATTCACTTATTTTTCCCCTGCTCCTCTACCTACTTCCCTTAATTCCCCTGCTCATTCTCCTATTTCTTCTTCTCCTTCTATTCCCCTCACGAGATCCAATAAAGATAATCTAGGGACCCTACCAATCTATCTAAAGGAATATGTTTGCAACCACATCTATTTCACTGATCTTACCAATTCCTATTTTTCTACTCATTATTCACCACCTCCATTCTCCTTTTTTGCTCTCTCTACCTCTAATCAGCATCTCATTCATTCCCTCTCTACCATTTAAGAACCAACCTTTTACATTTAGGCTTATTCCAATCCAGGTTGGGTTCAAGCCATGGATTCAGAACTCCATGCCTTGGAAGAGAATCAAACGTGGGATGTAGTTCTCTTACCTTATGGCAAAAAAGCTTTTCCTTGTAAATGGGTCTACAAGGAGAAGCATCATGCAGATAGCTCTATTGAAAGGTTAAAGGCCGGGTTGGTTATCAGGGGTGATGTGCAGAGAGAAGGCATTGCCTATACAGAAATCTTCTATACAGTTGTCAAGATGACAACCATCAGATGTTTACTTTCTATTGCAGTAAAGAAATGGTGGACTATTTCTCAATTTGATGTAAGTAATGCTTTTCTACATAGGGAGTTACAGGAAGAGTTTTACATGAAATTTCATGCTGGTTTGTCTTCCCCCAGAACTAACCATGTTTGTCGACTTAAAAAGTCTCTTTATGGCTTGAAGCAAGCTTCAAGACAGTGGTATGGACAACTTGCCGGAGCCCTCAGTTTTAAGGGATTCTCTTCCTCTCCAAATGATTATTCCCTATTATTTAAACACACAGGGGATATCATTTCTATTGTTTATGTATACATGGATGATATTCTAATTACATGCAATAATTATGTTGAATTAAAAAATCTTAAAGGATTATTACATTCTGTGTTCAAAATGAAGGATCTTGGGCCAGTTCACTACTTCTTAGGCATGGCAATTTTGAGGGAGCATGATGGAATCATTATAACTCAAAGGAAATTTCCCACTGACCGGCTTGCTGAATTTGATTGCACTACTCTTCCCATGGTTTCTTCACCAATTGATTCATCTTCCAAAATGACTGCAAATTATGGAGCTCCTTTATATGATACTTGCCTTTATCGTCGTCTTGTTGGCAAGCTCAACTATTTGACTCACACGCTGCCAAATCTCTCATTTGCTATTTTGACTCTCTGCTAGTTTATGCAACGCCCTTGTATTGGGCATTTCACAGCAGCTTTATGAGTTCTTAGATAACTTCGCTCTAACCCTAGCCGAGGTTTATTTCTCAATGCTCAGCTCTCTTTTGATTTATTGGCCTTGGGCTTCTTGCCATGATAGTCGTCGCTCAGTACGCGGGTTTTTCATCAATTTGGGTGGTTCACCGGTGTCTTGGAAATCTAAGAATCAAACTTTCGTGTCTCTATCTTTCGCTGAAGCGTAGTATCATTCAATGCGTCGCCTAGTGGCTGAGCTTACTTGGTTAACTCATCTTCTCACAGATCTATCTACTCCTCATCTGATTTCGGTTCTAGTTTTTTCTAATAGCTAAGAGGCAATACATATTGTCCGGAATCCCAGTTTTCATGACTAAACCAAACACGTTGAACTCGGTTGCCACTTTGCGAGGCAATGATTCCTTTTCGACCTCATCTCTTTCTCTTGTATACCCTCAAAACTCCAACTTGCTGATTTATTCACAAAACTCTTGTGAGGGCCCTCTCACAAATCGATTCTTGGCAAGTTCGGGGTATCTTCTATCCCTTCCAACTTGAGGGGGGATGTTGGAATACATCAAGGAATTTCTCAACAAGGATTTCACATAGAAGAGGAGAAAAGGTTCGATGAAAAAGAAAGAAGAAAGGATTTTTGGACGAAGTAATTTCGGACAAAACTAAGCTGAGTCTTTCGTGTGATAAGCCATGCGGCACCATCTCATCCAACAAGATAAATTGATGAAGATTTAATCTGGATCGTCCGTTTCTCACATGCTGAAGAAATATTAATTAATTACATTGTTAGATCCTAGCTAATAAAAATAGGACAAATGTATATAATTCATAGGGTAGTTTTATTTTTAGATTCTTTTCTAGGTAGCTAAATATCTGTATAAATATACAGTCTTCTTGTATAGTAATTCATTGAAAAATACAGAAAACTTTCACAGTCATCTCTCTAAGTTCCTACACCAGCATAATATACTAGATATTGGAATACTTGTATATGAACGTCCAGCATATTATGTTGGAACTTCAACTACGAAAAGTTCCAACATAATATACTGGAGATTGGAGCACATGTGTATGAACTTCCAGCATATTATATTCAAACTCCAGTACATTATGAAATTCCAACATGTTATGCTAGAATTTTACATGTAAAAAATTCGCTCCAGCATATTATGCAAGAATATTTTTTGGATTTTGAACAGTATTTTGTTCAAATTTATCTTTACATGAAAAGTTGCTAAATTTCGATTACATTTAAAACTATGACTATTTTTCAATTACCACTTAATTTGGCAATTTTTGAATTTCACTCATTTAATAATTTGGAATTGTTAATGCATCTAAATACTTTAAAATCGCATATTATGATAAAAAGGGGAACCTTTCAGCAACGGTAAAGTTATCTCCGTGTGACATATAGGTCACAAGTTCGAGCCGTAAAAGCTTGCATTATGTAGACTGCTATATCACACCCCTTAAGGTGCGACCCTTCCCGGTGCCTTGCGTTATTGCATCAATGAATGTGTTTTGTTCACAGAACTGCCCTTTTTATGTTATGGCCACAAAAATGAGACTTGTCTGATGTGTTGGTATATTTTGTCCCAGTTGTTCTTTTTCAAGATGTAAGTAATAAAGCTACAATGTTATGTAGCACAGTACTTGCAAAGTAAACAGTATAGCAACTTTTAGTTGTAATATCTTAGAGAAGAGTTGGTCCATAATAATCAAAACACTCTGGTTACAACTATTGAATAATATATAGCATCAACGACACTTAAAACATAATTTAGTTATTGTAGGAAAATGGACAAAGATTTTATCAGTAACATACTCATTTAGAAAAGAACAAAAGAAAGAACATTATACAGAGGAGGAGACAGCGTAGCATCTAGGATGTTTGGGTATACTCTTAAATTGGGCTGAGCAAGTCCAAGAACCAGTCCGAGCCCATTTAGAAAAAGTCAAAGAGGGCCCAAAATTGGCCCAACATGAGCTTTCAGGCCTAGTCCGGTCTGAGACTAAGCCGGTTATAGCATTTTCTAGCCCAGGACTGGCCCAGTCCAGGACGTGTCCAATCCTGAATGAAATTATGAATCAGCCTGACATACAATTGCTAATTGAAAATTAGAAAAATTAAGCCAAATAGCTGGCCAAAAAAAGTAAACATTGAATCTAGTCGACTATTTGTGTAACAATTCTTGGAAATTAACCATAACTTCAGAATTAATCAAAGTTTGGCCATTTTTCATGCAGAAATAAAATCTGGACAAAATACCTTTAGTTTAAACCCGAAAAGTTTCATAACAATACTTTGGAGTTCTTTTTTTTGGTAACACTGTGAATATTATCATTGATCAACCAAATGATTACACAGAAAGATTACTCTATATCATAATCAAACTGCTTATGAATATTAAGCCTTTAAACAAGTAAACTATACATTAGTAATTCTCCTCAAGAACTCCATAACTCTACACAACTTTCTTGGCATATGCATTGAGCTAAATCTTTCTATTATTTCCTTCTTTATCTGATCTACGATATCATTTGTATTTACAGTAACTCCTTAGAAAATCGTTAAGTTTCTCGCTTTCCACATATGGTAGAATACAACTCCAATAGTTGCTACTAATATTTCCTCTATATCGCCTTTGTTTGAACCAGAATGTTGATGAACACATATGAACTCAAAGCTTTATTAAAAACAGAGGGCTAATCATAGCAGGTCGCAA
The DNA here is from genome assembly GCA_032618575.1 of Nicotiana noctiflora. NCBI lineage: Eukaryota > Viridiplantae > Streptophyta > Magnoliopsida > Solanales > Solanaceae > Nicotiana > Nicotiana noctiflora. The sequence continues at coordinate 61,946 of JASVEL010002305.1, read as the reverse complement.
CTTATCTGATGTTCAATAAAGGAAAAGATAATGAGGATAAACGTAGACGTAATAGGAAATATTTAGTGATCTTTATTCATGATAATGTGTTAATCTGTCTCTCCATGAAGAGGTTCAGATCCTTGCAATCATGTTTTCATAGATCTACTATTGTTCTGTGTCTTTGATATTGGGTTCTCACACTGTGTTGTACTCTGTATTTTCTAGAGCCCCCATGGGGAGAGAGTGGAACCCCATTTTCGATGATTGCCACGGTATTTATAGATCTTAGTTATACCAGTTAACTTTTCTTGGAGATCGGGTCCGTGTCAGGAGATTATTGCGGGCGTACCCGCAAAGCATCGACCCCGGCCAAAACTTTTAGGCGGATTCGGATAATGTCTTATGGTCGAAGGCGACCTTGCCACTTGTGGTGTTCACGCTAGTCGAGGGAGGCCTTGACGCTTGCTGCGTGAACTTCGGTCGAGAGGGATGATTAATCCACTCTGATTATTATAAGGTCGAATTGTAGCTCATACAGATAGTCCCTCCGCTTATCGTGGTTACGTCTAGATGGGCCGGGATAAGCGGATATGACAGCTCGAAGGGCGTCCCCTCCCGGACAAGGAGACGATAGCCTCTTAGGGCGTCTCATCATCACTCTTTTCTTTTTACAGAGGGAAAGTGATCCCCGATCGTTCGCGGCAATGGATAGTTGTTGGCACGCCATAGTCGTGAACCTAGATACATTGTCGTCCATGCGAGCTTTAGGATGCAGGGCCTGATTGTTTCGTCCGATAAGACGTCGTCACATTCAGAGTATTCGAAGCGTCGGCTTAAATTCCGGCGCATGCTCGCTCATTGTGATCATGGCGGCGATGGTTTTGATGAGAATTGAACCATTTCTGACGGTTGGAATTAGCATTAAATGGCACCTGTCGGTTTCCCGAGATTTAATTTGATTTACCTATAAGAAGGCCTGGCATGTCAGACATTCAACACTCTTTGATTTACTGATTGTCTTTCTCTCTAGCAAATTCCCAAAGAATCTTGTTTTATCCTGCGGCATAATCGTTGCTCGTTCTTAATCATCTTCTCAATTTTTCCTTTAGCCTTTCTTGTGAACTAAATCAATGGCTGGCTCTTCCTCTCGCGACGGTCTTCCGGTGGTTCTACTAGCGGGTTCTCCGGCGATTGAAGGGTTGTCCCCGGTGCTTCCGGCCGGTGATCGGAATGACACTGAGAGAATGCCCCCAGTGGATGAGATACTCCCAGGGGAGGGAAGTTTGGCGGTAGATTTCACCGTAAATGGAGGGGTTGACCCCGTCGATGAGGCCCCACTGATGGGGAAGTAAGCATGGCTCAGCTGCGCGAGCAAGGGCTCATCCCCTCCCACGCTGATGTTGTGCTGGCTCTGCCGGGGGATAGGGTGCACATCGACCGTGTCGGGTATTGCGTGTTTTACTCTTCCCCCCTCAGGCTGGGGTTCAGAATGCCCCTCCCTAATCTGGTGATTGACTTCTACCGGTATTACAGTGTTTGCCTAGGGCAGCTCACCCCGTCCGTGTACAAGCTCTTGCCCATGCTGTTGAAGTTCTCGGAGCTGGCCGACCGGATGGTCACACTACAACACGTCATTGCTCTATTTGCCCCTCAGCGGATCCGGGGGAGCATGATCCGAATGGTCCCGCGCGGGTGGCAGGGACTGGTGACTGCTTTGGACGACGAGGTCGAGCCTCATCAATTCGAACAGTTTTTCTACGTCAGGACCGGTCATCTGGTGGTGCCTTCCCCAGGGTTTCCGGCGGCGGCTACTCAAGTACCCAGGGCTGCTACTGTCGATTCTGTAGCCGCGCCTTCTCCTGTTCGGCCTTCGCTTGATGGTGGGAGCGTGTCGGGAGTTGTCCGCCCTCGGGAGGCGTCGCCTTATCGAGATGAAGAGGAGAGGCCTTTAACTAGGCAGAGAATCCTTCCACCTCCGGCCCCTTCAGCGGCACGGCCAGCTGCTGATGAGGTGATAACTGTGGACCCTCTGTCTCTTACCGAGGCGAGGGAGAACGTCGACACGGCGCGCGTTCCAGCGGGCGGGCCAGATGATCTTCAAGATCGGGAGGAGCGAGAAGGGAGCGCCGCTCCTACCGCTCAGTCTTCTACCCACAGGTTTGAGGCGGGTGAGCCCTCTCGGGTAGTCGTGGATCTTGGAGATTCCAGCACCCCGTCGATGGGGGCGGCGGCGACGGGAGAGGTGTCTCCGTATGGTTCTGACTTGGACTCTGAGGATGTACGTATGTTTCGTGACGGGGTCACGAACACGACTGTTCATCCAGACGGGAGGCCGCGTGTGATCGAGATTCCCGCGGCTGAGAATTTATTGCTGAGGGAGTCCTCCTTGTTGCCGTTGCTGGGCCAGTGGTATTCCTCCGTTGAGAATCAGTCGCTGAGAGAGGTGATGGATATTGGCATAATGAATGAAGTGGCATCAATGGGCATGAGGGTATGCGTTCTGGACTGGTCATCTATCCTTGACCCTTTCGCTTCTTGGGGTCCCTGTCCCTGACTTCTCTATTTTTTCGCTTTGTTTTGCAGGTGTTTCTGTTGCAGGTGGAATGCCTGCGTTAGGCAAACGTTAGATCTGGGGTACTTCTCCGTGTTCTCGAGAGGTGTCGCCGGTATCGGATCCAATACAGGGAGATTAATGAGCGCCTAAGGGATGACCCTCGTAACCAAGAGTTGGTTGGGGAGTTAGCGCGGTCGGAGCTGCAAAGGAGCTAGGCGCTTGGCCGTGTTGAGGCCCTGGAGGAGTGGCTGCGTCGGGCAAGTGATGAGCTGGAGGCTGGAAGGAGGGCGTCATTGGAGAGTGAGCATCAATGCTTGGCCAGGGTGACGACGGTCACCTTGGAGTGGAGCGGGAAAGTTACCGCGCTGGAGGGGGAGTTGGCCGACCAGAAGCGTAGGCTAGCCGAGGCTTCTGCCAGGACGGCCGAGCTTGAGGGGATCATCCGTACCATTGATTCCCAACTGTCATTGGTGAGAGCTACCGCCACTTTCAGAGAGAGCGGCCTCGAGGAGCGGATCAGGACACTAGAGGGGAATGGTCAGGATGCCGCGGGGCAGACTGCACTCCTTGAACAGGATTATCGGTGCATCCAGGAACAGTCCGCGTGCATGGCTAGCTCCTGTGAAGCTTGGGTTTATGCCGAGGCACAATGGGACATATATAACATCTGCTCGAGGCCGGCATTATTTCTGAGAATACCTTCGAGCAGGCGCGCCAGAGGGCGCGGGAGGCCCGTGAGGAATGCGGCTTTGACGCCGCGACACCCGGTAATGACGATGTCCCTGGCGGGAGCATGGCCGATGCTAGGAATGATGGGGGCACAGCGGAGGCCGGCGGGGGGCGAAACTGGTGATGGAGCGGCGCAGGCCGACGATGGTAGGACTGGCGTGGATGGCGGTATTGGAAATCCCCAGATAATTGATGATTAGTTGATAGTGTCTTCTTTGATTGTTGCCGTTTGTTGCTATTTTTTCTTCCTCTCTCCTTTTTTTTATTTGATTGATTGTTGTGGTTTGCTTTAGACAATGCTTGCTTTGGAGCGGATGGGCGTGGCCCGTATCCGTCTGTTTTAATTTAAGGGGTGGAATTCCCCCTTTTTCTACTGTTCGCTTATTGCTCGTTGTACTGTACGTTTTCCTTTCACATGGTCATTAGTCATCTTGGATCGAGGGCTAATTGTTAATTCAAGTGTACGTTTTCCTTTCACATTGCCCGAGTTTTACTTCAAGTGTCGTTGAATATGTTAATTGACGAGGGTTCATGGCCTGAGTCCTAGTTTAACCGTAGTTGAACGTTGTTGATTCTTTTGAGTCGAGGGCTCACAGCCCAATTTTTTTTTTCAACTGTCGTTGAATGTCTTAATTGGCGAAGGCTCGAGGCCTGAGTCCCAGTCCAACCGTAATTAAACGTTGTCGATTCTTTTGGAGTCGAGGGCTCACAACCCGAGTTTTACCTCAACTGTCGTTGAATATTTTAATTGGCGAAGGCTCGTGACCCGAGTTCCAATTCAATCGTAGTTGAACTTTGTTGATTCTTTGGAGTCGAGGGCTCATAGCCCGAGTTTTACTTCAATTGTCGTTGAATATTTTAATTGGTGAAGGATCGTGGCCTGAGTACCAGTTCAACCGTAGTTGAACTTTGTTGACTCTTTGGAGTCGAGGGCTCATAGCCTGAGTTTTAATTCAATTGTCGTCGAATATTTTAATTGGCGAAGGCTCGTGACATGAGTCCCAGTTCAACCATAGTTGAACTTTGTTGATTATTTGGAGTCGAGGGCTCATAGCCCGAGTTTTACTTCAACTGTCATTGAATACTTTAATTGGCGAAGGCTCGTGGCCTGAGTTCCAGTTCAACCGTAGTTGAACTTTATTGATTCTTTGGAGTCGAGGGCTCATAGCCCGAGTTTTACTTCAACTATCGTCGAATATTTTAATTGGCGAAGGCTCGTGGCTTGAGTCCCAGTTCAACCGTAGTTGAACTTTGTTGATTTTTTGGAGTCGAGGGCTCACAGCCCGAGTTTTACTTCAACTGTCGTTGAATATTTTAATTGGCGAAGGCTCGTGGCCTGAGTCTCAGTTCAACCGTAGTTGAAATTTGTTGATTATTTGGAGTCGAGGGCTCATAGCCCGATTTTTTTCTCAACCGTCGTTGAATATTTTAATTGGCGAAGGCTCGTGGCCTGATTTCCAATTCAACCGTAGTTGAACTTTGTTGATTTTTTGGAGCCGAGGGCTCACAGCCCGAGTTTTACTTTAACTGTTGTTGAATACTTTAATTGGCGAAGGCTCGTGGCCCGAGTCCCAGTTCAACCGTAGTTGAACTTTGTTCATTCTTTGGAGTCGAGGGCTCACAACCCAATTTTTTTCTCAACTGTCATTGAATATTTTAATTGGCGAAGGCTCGTGGCCTGAGTTCCAATTCAACCGTAGTTGAACTTGTTGATTCTTTAGAGTCGAGGGCTCGTAGCTCGAGTTTTACTTGAACTGTCGTTGAATATTTTAATTGGCGAAGGCTCGTGGCCTGAGTCCCAGTTGAACCGTAGTTGAACTTTGTTGATTCTTTGGAGTCGAGGGATCATAGCCCTAGTTTTACTTCAACTGTCATCGAATATTTTAATTGGCGAAGGCTCGTGGCCTGAGTCCCAGTTCAACCATAGGTTAACTTTGTTGATTCTTTGGAGTCGAGGGCTCATGGCCCGAGTGTTGACGAGATGAATCAGGCTCACTCTCCTTGGGTTTCTAACCCTTCGTTCGTCATTTTCCCCTTGCTTCTGACTTCAGGACAGGCTACACAATCTTGCTATGAAATCCCCACAGACGGCGCCAAATTGTTTGACCCAGAATGTTGATGAACATTTATGAACTCAAAGCAATTATTAAAAATAAAGGGCCAATCATAGCAGATCGTAACTTATCTGAAGTTCAATAAAGGAAAAGATAATGAGGATAAACGTAGAGGTAATAGGAAATATTTAGTGATCTTTATCCATGATAATGGGTTAATCTGCCTCTCCATGAAGAAGTTCAGATCCTTGCAATCATGTTTTCATAGATCTACTATTGTTCTGTGTCTTTGATATTGGGTTCTCACTCTGTGTTGTACTCTGTATTTTCTAGAGCCCCCATGGAGAGGGAGTGGAACCCCCTTTTTGATGATTGCCTCGGTATTTATTGATCTTAGTTATACCAGTTGACTTTTCTCGGAGATCGGGTCCGTGTTAGGAGATTATTATGGGCCTATCCGTAAGGCATCGACCCCGGCAAAAACTTTTAGGCGGGTACGGATAATGTCTTGTGGTCGAGGGCTGCCTCGCCACTTGTGGTGTTCACACTAGTCGAGGGAGGCCTCGACGCTTGCTGCGTGAAATTGGGTCGAGAAGGATGATTAATCCACTCTGATTATTATAAGGTCGAATTGTAGCTCATACAGCCTTCTTGTACACGCATTGACAGTCCTTAAACAAGTGCTGGTACATTTCATTTACTTGATCTATACATAGGTAGCAACTTACTTTTTCCACATGCATCTGTAACTTCAGCATTCTCTCCTTTGTAAGTAGCCTTCTCTGCACCCCTAACCATAATAAGAGCTTGTGTTTAGGTTGTGACATTCCACTCCATATGAGATCAGTAATACACATCCTCTGCTGTTGACCTACTAACGCATTGCAACTCATGGTTATTCAATATTCGTCACCCTTACTCGGAGTGTATTTCCCATGTTTACACCACTCTTTCATGTCCTCTTTTAGGGAGTTTTTCTTTTTCCAATACTAGCTGCAGTAATTTGCAGGAGCTTTATATGTCCAAATGTTAGTGTTAGAATTCATGTATAGTCCATGAATCCATCTCACCAACAAATCTTCCTTATTATTTATCAGCCGCCACAATAACTTCCCTACTGCTGTAACATTGCAAAGTTTGCTTCCCTTCACATTCATGCCTCCATACTTCTTAGGAGAGCAAATATTTTCCTATGCTACTAGAGCCAGTTTCTTCTTCTCTTCTATACTGCTCCATCAGTATTCACTACATATTTTATCCACCTCCTTCACTACACTTTAAGGTGGAACGAATACTAATTGACTGAAAAATTATCGAATACTTTCCGAGCAATCAATCGAAATAAATTAAGGGTAAATTATAGCCAATCATAATTAACCAATGAATCGGAAGATAAATTTGAGATATATGGATAATTAATTGGAGAATAGTACAAAGAAGATTTTATTCATCATAGTAGCTTGACCTGCCTCTCCTTAAGGAAGTTCAGGATGTTATAGTTGTCTTGTTCTTCGCCCCCATTCATGGAGCGTTTTCCTCCATTTTCATATATTCAGAGTCATGTAGAAGAAGAAACCCCCTTGTAGGTTCTCTTTGAGCTCTGTGAGCTGGTTAAGAGTTGTCGTAGTTTGATCGAGGAGACGTCCTCGCGGAATGGCCGTGACACCCTTGTTCATCTTAAGAACAACTGTCATGAGTCAAAAGTCAATGGCATCGACCATTCACTATAAATTAGTTAGGATAGAGTTGACCCCGTAGGTATCACATGGTCATATTTCTACCATTATAGTTAGTCCCTCGGTTCGTCGGGGTCGTGCCCAAGTCGACCTCGACGGACAGATAGTGTGGTGTAATCAGGAGGAGCCGGACTTTCCTTTTGTTCATTAACAACATTAAAAACTCTGACATGACCCCGTGTGCCTTTTCAGTGCTTTGCGTACTGTTGTGATAGTCTCAGTACTGAAATGTCGGTCGGTGAGTGAAGCGCCATATCGTGCGGTCGTTCGTAATGGCGCACGTTTTCATGGAACCAAATCATTTCATGCCCGGTCATGTATTAATGACGATTACTGGGTTTCATGAAGGTAGAGTCTATTTCTTATAACTAGAGAGGATGTTTCATTTTGCTCTTTGCACATTCATTGTTCTTTTAAGAGAACTCATGAGAAGACTTCCCTTCTGTTAAATCATATTTTTCTCTATTCTTTCAATCGCTATCGTCATTGATTTCCTCGTTTCTCCCATAAAAGCTCTTCTTTCTCTCGCTCGTGAGTCAATTATACCAGGAACTTCTTCTCGCGGTAATCGTCCGGCTAATTCTCCGGCGGTTGAAAATCTCGCTCAGTCAACTGAATACTTAGAGTTGATAGAAGATTAAGAAGTTCCTTCAGTCGATGAAGTTCTGCCTCGTCCAGAAAATCTGGTGGTGGATTTTAGTGCACCAGGCGGCATGGAATAGGGGGCATTGCTTATCTAATGGGGGAAGTAGGGCTAGCACATATGCGGGAACATTGGGGTATCCCACGCTACGTCGAGATCGTGCTTGCGAAGACTAAGCATAGGGTTCAGATCTACCATCGAGGGTATTGCTCATTATATGCTTACCCCTTCCTAGTGGGGTACATACTCCCACTTCTGATGCTGGTGGTCGACTTCTACCGTTATTATAATGTGTGTCAGGCCCAACTTTATCCTTATCTCTATCAGTTAATTCTCATGTTTATGAAGTACGTGGAGCTAACCGGTTGGGTGGTCACTCTGAGGCACGTGCTTAGCCTCTTTGCTCCTCAAAAAAACCGCGATACCATGATCCATTCACGCCCCCGAGAGTCGAGGGTTTGGTGGTTGGGAAGGACGACATGACCAATCATCATTTCTTTGAAATTATTTTCTATATTCGGACTGAACACCTGGTGGCGGACCCGAGCGAGTTCCCAGAAGTTTAGAATTTTGTGCGTAAGTCCTCATTTTCGACTAGAAAAATGCCATGATTTGACCTTCTTTATGCCTTATGTTGGTGGTTATTGATTTACTTTAATGTTTTATAGCTAAAACGCTGGCTCCACCTTCTTTGGAGGGGATCCGGGAATGGGTCGAGGTTGTGCTTCCTTGTAATGTAGGGATTCGCACATGGTTGACTTTTTGAGAGAGACATGGTCGCATGCCTGTGACAAGTGGAATATCGACCCCCCTTTTTCTTATTTCATTTTGTTTTGACGACGCTCACTGGCTTGTCTGTTCATTATGGCTAGGGAGGACACACCATTTCAAAGCTCCTCAGTTGGCTTTCCGTCGGCCGGCTACAATTGCCCGACTAGCTGCAACGTCCATGCCTTGCCCAGTACCAGAGGGCAGCATTAGTTGAATCATCAGCGGTCGCCTCTATGATACGGGATGCACCACAACATGAGGGGCCATCTTGGCTCATCCTTCCTCGGACGGACTCGCCTTCAAATACATAAGAGGAAAGGCCCTCGCAAAGGCAGCATGTGGCATTTGCGGCGGCTCCTCCAGCGGTGATCAACTTGGATTCTCCCCCGATAGACTCGGAGAGTGGTGCAGTTTTGGTGTTTGCTATTCGGGGGGGGGGAGTTGGTTGGAGTTGCCTCAACTAGTTCAAGCCAAGGGAATGTTGTTGCCTTGACGACCAAGTTTGAAGTTTGTGCTGTCGAGGCGGGTGGTCGATCCTCATAGGTCGTAGTTGTGATCTCGAATGTACCCTCGTTGGCCACGTCGGGTTGTTCTACACCGTTGGTGGTAGAGAGGAGGAAGAACATTATGAAGAACACCATTTTCCGTCGTTTGTCTTTTACTTACTTTGTAACTTTTTCCCTCTCTTTTTTCTTTTTGAAACATATTTGGAGGGATGACCCGCTTTTGAGTTTGACCTAGGTTGGCATGTCAGTTAATGCTCCATAACAATTTTTGCTCTTTGGCACGACACAAATAGGGTGGAGCTATCGTTTTACGGTGATGCCAGTTCGAACACAGTCAGATACCATATGTGATGGTGTAAATGAAGCCTTATAGTTCAAGCAGGGTCGAACTCTTATTTGGTGGCGGAGGTATGTAGCCTGAGTCTTAGTTCGAGCGTAGTTGAACCTAATAGGCTTGATGGCGACGGCACTTAGTGTGAGTCCCTATTCGACTGAGGTCGAACCTGTTAAATTTGATGTCAAAGGTGCTTAGCCTTGTTCCCAGTTTGAGCGAGGTCGAACTTACTAAGCTTGATGAAGAGGGCACTTAGCATGAGTCCCAGTTCGACTAAAGTTGAACTTGTTAAATTTGATGTCGAAGGCGCTTAGCCTTGTTCCCAGTTTGAGCGAGGTTGAACTTATTAAACTTGATGGAAAGGGTACTTAGCATAAGTCACAGTTCGACTGAGTTCAAACCTAATAAGCTTGATGGCGAAATCACTTACCATTATTCTTAGTTCGACTAAGGTCGAAACTATTAGATACGATGGCAAAGACACTTAGCCTGAGTCCCAGTTCGACTGAGGTCGAACCTTATAAGCTTGATGGCGAAGCCACTTAGCCTGAGTCCCAGTTCGACTGAGGTATAACCTGTTAAATTTGATGTTGAAGGCGCTTAGCCTTGTTCCCAGTTCGAGTGAGGTCGAAATTACTTTGATGGCGAAGGCACTTAGCTTGAGCCCTAGTTCGACTGTGGTCGAACCTAATAGGCTTGATGGCGATGGCACTTAGTCTTATTCTTAGTTTGACTGAGGTTCAAACTATTAGATTTAATGGTGAAGGCACTTAGCCTGAGTCCCAATTCGACTGAGGTCCTAATTAATGAGCCTCACTAATTAATATTACTAGAAAATCCCTCTGTTTCAATTTATGTGAGCCTATTTTCTTTTTGGTCTGTGCCAAAAAGAATGACATCTTTCCTTATTTGGAAACAATTTACCTTTATGTAATGATTTATAGCCACACAAAATATATATATGTCTCATTCTACACCACAAGTTTAAAAGTCTTCTCTCTTTTCTTAAACACCGTGCCCAGTCAAATGTGTTCACATAAATTGAAACGGATGGAGTATTAAATTTCATAGTCGCCACTTAGGATATTTATGGTATCCCAAGTAACCTGTTTTGAATCCCGAATCGAGGAAAGGGTTTGACTCTGTTTAACAGTCACGAACCAGAAACCTGAGTAAGAAATTTTGTTAACCCGGGGAAGGGGTTAGACACTCCCGAATTCTGTGGTTCTATCACGGTCGCTCAACTGCTATATTTGGCTAAATTTTGATTTTTATACATGTTAAACATGCAGTGCAATATTAGAATGATTTACCGCTTTTAGTCATTTTTAGGAAAGTGAACGTCATTTATGAATATGTTTTTGGATCACGTCACATGAAATGCACCCGGATCCTCGACACATTCTTATCCAACGTTTTGGGACTTGGATTTGAGTCGCATGAAATGCACACCCGTATTTAGGAATATAATTTTATTAAAATCGCGTCTAAAGAGACTAACGTATTGTTATCTTTTTGGAAGGCCGTGATATTCGCTAAACGGCTCGTCCCTAATTCTAAGTATTTTTGAATTAAGTGGTTAATGAGGGCCACACAGTTTGTGATTTTATTTGGTGCGGCTTACCTCAATATATTTTAAAGGCCAACCTAAAGGAACTATGATTTTCTATTAAAGATTATCTCTAAAAGGGTCCTAATTAATTAGCATCATTAATTACTATTACTAGAAAATCTTTCGCGAAATTCGAGCTTCAAACTCAGGTCCACACTTGAACAAGAGGAAAACCTCCTTATTAAAATATGTTACCTAGCTTGGAAGGCTCAAAACCCGTACTATTATTAATAAAAGAAGGATTGAAGTTGCGCGAAAGTATACTTCGGTTTTTTTTACAAAATAAAAAAAACAATAAAAGATCATAATTATGTTACACAACGTGTCCACAATGACCACAGTATATTAATTAAGGGCAGGCATAAAGCATTCCTAAGCACACTGCTACAAATATAGGCCTCAAGTTCCAACTGGCTTTATTTAGCAAACATGAAACACTAAGACAGTTAATACTCATAATTTCTTAAATACTCCATGAACTTCAAGCTAGTGATATTTCGCTAACAAAAAACTTCCAAACCAAAAATGAAACATCGAGCAAGGCAACATGAATTTAATTAACGAGGCTAATTTGAAAAACCCACATATTCACTTACTTTAAGGAAAAAATCTTTGACAATAATTAATCAAAAATTCAAACTTAATGCATCACGTTTGACAAAGCTTAAAAAAGGATCTGTACACCCAAACGTGAGGGATTACCCAAAATGCCTTCAGCGACTTAACTTGTATAAGAACTGTTGAGAGATACTAACATTTTTATACTAACCTGATGTAGACAAATTCTTAGGGATCGTGTGCTAAAGAATACAGAGAACCAAAAATGAAATCCCATAACGCACCAAAAGAATTCCATAACGCAACAGACGACTCGGTGACAGCGAGACTGGAAGAACAATTTGACTAAACTTCGTGAAAAAAAAGTGATCCAACAGTTTATTTAGATGCCTAAAATAATATTATCTATTTCAATAAAACACAGATGATTGAAAAACTAGGAAGAATGAGCCAACGTCACATTTAACATAACAAAAAAAAATAGAGTTATAACAAAGAGAATGACAAGAGTATATACCTTTTATAACTTTCAGAAAATCAAAATCTTCTAATCAATTTACTAGAAGAACATATCGATGAGGTTGAAAATGAACAGACGTGTCCCCTGGAAGCCACGACAGAAATCTCTAATCGGCGACGACCTCGACCGAAACGGGAATCTCTCCGGGAAGCTCAGACCTCGATCTTAACTCCGTTGGTTCAACGATGTATCTACCGATGCACCAACGTGTACCAAGGCAGTAGCAACAGTATGGTGCGTGGCTGATTTCCGACGTTCTTTATGTGTGTACGTTTATATGGGTGTGTGATAATTTGGGTGTTCAAGTTTTGAAGATGCTGCGAATGGTGAAGTACAATGGTAAGGTCTGTGTATTTTTTGTTGAAGATGAAGGAACGATGGGATAAAACGTGAGAACGATGGGCGTTCTTTTGATGTGTTCAGCGGCGTATCTTTTTTTGATTGGGTGTGTGTGGGGTGTTTTTAATGTGATAGGGTGGGGTAGTAGTTTTTGGGAATGTTTTGTGGGAAAAATTTGGCCTTTTCAAATGTTTGGCTAATTTGAATTTTAAACTAAGCATCTTCACTTCCCTCTTTTTTTTTGTTGTTCTTTTTTTTCTTTAATTAATTAAAAACCTAAACTAAACTCCTAAATTAATTCAAATTGTAATAAGCTAATTATCTAACTTTATAAAAATGATGATTTTTTGTGATTTTTGATTAATAGCACAATTAACTCAATGTAATTAATTCATAAATGTAAATTAAACCTAAGGTGACATGAAATTAAAATGAGATACCTTTTTTATGATTTTTCTATGATTTTAATAATATTAAAAATGCATGAAATGTAACTAAATAAAGAAAAACACCGAAAATCAAATAAAATTATTTTGGTCTATTTTTAGGAGTTATTTTCATGTAGGGCAAAAATCACGTGCTCACAGCTGCTCCGCTTTGCTTGGAAACCCGAAGGGTTTTCGTGCAAAGATAAGTGAGCAGATACGAGCGATTTTTGCCCGTTTGAATAATCCGTGGGAAGCATTTTTTTTAAAATTTGACCGAACTTTGCTTCAAGAGTTGCCTACATATCCTTGTCTATAAAGGAATCAGGTCAGTGTAGTTCAGACGTGGGTGAGATGGTAGAGTATGCCAAGGTGAAGAACTAGTCAAAGTGTCGTTCCGCCGAGGTTCCGGTCCATGGTCCTGCTATTACATCAAAATCAAAAGAAATAAAAGGAGACTAGCTAAGCCTGTCAACTACGAGTTACAAGATTCCTATCTATAAGTCTTCTGAAGCTTGATCTTGAGTCTTGAATGGTTCTTCATGCAGACTTTGGATCTGAACCTCTACACTTGCTAGTTGCACATGCTAGCTTGTTCTTCCTCAACTTTTCGGACCAGGACCGAACATGTAGTGCTTGTGACTTCAACCATGTTTTAAGAAGCACACATCTTTCATCAACTTCTATATTTGGATTCACTTCTTGGATTATTCTCTTTTTCTTAAATCATGACTAACTTTTGTTGATCGTCTCGGACTGTTGACCTGTATTCTTCCCGCAATCCTCTTTTGTTGCTGACTTGAATTGCATTTGAAAGTGTTTTGCCCTTTCTCCGAGTGATGCTTGACCACTAAAACTTGAAGTATGTGCCTCTATTCTCCAGATGGGCTCCTGATTGCTGACGCTTAAAAAGTATTCCCCTGTTCTCCAGGTGGTCTCCTGACTATAACAAAATAGATAAACAAAGAAACTTTTCTGCCCCAGTTTGGTGGTGGGGTACGACATGTTATCAAATATTAAAAATTGAACGTTAAAATTTGAATTGTACTTCCCTTGTTCTTCCAGGTGGGCGCCTGACTGCTAAAGCTTGAAATGTATTCCCTTATTCTCCAGGTGGGCTCCTGATTGCTGAACTTGAAAATTCCCTTATTCTCCAGGTGAGCTCCTAATTGCAACAAAATAAACAAACAAAGAAATTTTTTTGCCCCAGTTTGGTGGCCGGTTACAGCATGTTATCAAATATTAAAAATTAAAAGCTAAAATTTGAATTGTACTTTCCTTGTTATCCAAGTGGGTGCCTGATTGCTGAAGCTTGAAAAGTATTCCCTTGCTTTCCAGGTGGGATCCTAATTACTGAAACTTGAAAGGTATTCCCTTGTTCTCCAGGTAGGCTCCTGGCTACATCAAAATAAACAAACAAAGAATGTTTTTTCTGCCCCAGTTTGGTAACTAGGTACAACATGTTATCAGATATAAAAAATTAAAAGCTAAAATTTGAATTGTACTTCCCTTGTTCTCCAGGTGGGCGCCTGACAGCGGAAACGTGAAAAGCATTCCCTTATTTTTCAGGTGGGCTCCTAACTGCAACAAAATAAGCAAACAAAGAAATTTTTTCTCCCTAGTTTGGTGGCTAGGTAGACTTGCGAGTTGTTACCTAAGCTATTGATGCGATTGTGAGAGAAAAACTGAAGACTTGGTTGGCATGTACGTCCCCTGTGAGAAAATTCATCAGACTAAGTCCATTTTTTATTATCTTAGGAGAGAGTTTCTTCAAACTAAGATTTTGACTCTAGGAGAAAATTCATCAGACTAGGATTTGGACTCTTGGAGAAGGTTCATCAGACTAGGTCTTCTATCTTAGGAGAAAGATTCACCAGACTAAGATTTTGACTCTAGGAGAAGATTCATCACACTAGGTTCATTTTGTTATCTTAGTAGAAAGGTTCATCAGATTAAGATTTTGATTATAGGAGGTGGTTCCTCAGACTAGGTTGTTTTGCTGTCTTATGAAAAAGTTTCATCAGACTAAGATGTTGATCGTAGGAGGCGGTTCCTAAAACTAGGTTGTTTTGATGTCTTAGGAAAAAGTTTCATCAGACTAAAATGTTGATCCTAGGAGGCAGTTCCTCAGACTAGGTCCATTTTTGCTATCTTAGGAGAAAGTTTAATCAAACTAAGATTTGGACTCTGGGAGAAGATTCATCAAACTAGGGCCATTTTTGGTTATCTTAGGAAAATGTTTTATCAGACAAAGATTATGATTTTGAGAAAAATCCATCAGACTAGGCTTGTTATACTAGGAGGAAACATTGTGAAAAGTAATGGCAAAGGTCATGATTTCAAAAACATCCCTTTTTGGGTTCTCCTCTTGTTCCTTTTCTTTTTCTTTCCTTTCTTGTTCTCTTACCGTTTCAACTTTCTTGTTGTTTCAAACAATGAAAACTTGTGAGTTTAAAATGTGGTGGTTGGTTTGTGGACTTGAACTTTGAAGGCGGCTCGATAGCCTCTGTTTGTTGCATTGCATGAACTGTCATCTCCCCAAGTCTTATGTTTCATATGAATCCCGCAGCATGTCTACTGTCCCTACTTTGTGTATATAATGCTTTTTATTGACCATTGGCTTTGGCCTTGAGTTTATCGTTCCTTCA
This sequence comes from Nicotiana noctiflora, assembly GCA_032618575.1. Classification (NCBI taxonomy): domain Eukaryota; kingdom Viridiplantae; phylum Streptophyta; class Magnoliopsida; order Solanales; family Solanaceae; genus Nicotiana; species Nicotiana noctiflora. The sequence goes on along the minus strand of JASVEL010002305.1, from coordinate 46,535 downwards.
TTTGGCCTGATAACTCATTCTCACTCGAAGATCTTGCTTGTTTATTGACTAACCACTTTCTTTGCTACCCTTGACACGGAGAATTCCTCTGATCCGTTCACCAAAACAACCTCCATCTGTTACATTGATCCTGAATTGATATGTTCCAAACCCTTGTATTTCACACGAGTCCCAAAGTATGTTGGTTGTGCCCAACTCATTGTGCTTGCTATTTTTCCTCACTAGATGCCTTTATGTATTTACCATATCCTATTTTGTTTAATTGGAAAGCTTGGTGGCAGATTTTTGAAGTCATTTCTCACTTGTTTTGAACAACCGACCCAGGAAGAGGGAGTAAAACAAGGTGGGAGGAATAGAGTAAAGGTTAATGGAAAGAGATGATTCTTAACAAGAAACTTACAGAATAGCAACCCATCAGATGTGGATACCGACCCTAGCAAACTTGACATGTACCTGCAACCTACTCTATTTAGCAAATCTGATGTTCAGCTCTTGTTTTACCTTTTCGCCGTGAAACTGGGCTTCAATACTCCACTTGCCCGATCTTGATCCTTCATTCTTATTCGACTTGTATTGCTCAAAGGGTTTTCACCATCAAGCCTCTCTCATTTTAATTTTTCTCTCAACTCCCCATCGCCTTATGGTGCCCGTGAAGGATTTCACCAATAAGACTCTCTCATTTTGATCTCTCTTATCTTTCATCACCTTTGAGCTACCTGTGAGGGTTTTCCTCAACAAGATTCTCTTATTCTTCATTTCTTTCATTTAGACCGGAGTGTTGCCCCCGATATTATTCACCTCTACTCAATTGACTTGGCATGTCTTGAAGACTGATCAGAAGGTCTTCCTTTGGACCGTAATGTGGGCTTTTGGATAAGGTTAGAAAGAAAGGATATCAAAGGCTCAAAACAATTCAACATGGGTTCAAAATTACAACTTTCAGAATCAAATTTCTCACAACAACCAAAACTTTTGCCCCAGTTTCCTTCTTGGAGATTTTTGGATTTTGGTTTTGTTGTGACTGAACCTCAAAGAGGGCTACCTACGTACCCTTTCGGTATCAATTCAAATGTAGTTCATGTAACTACATTTGTTGTTGCGATTTTTCCATCTTCCACTTTTTTTCTTTCTTTTCCTTCTTTTCTTTCTTTTCTCTTTTTGCTTTTCTTTTCTTTTCTCTTTTTGCTTTTGCTTTTCTTTTCTCCTTTTTTTCTTTTCTTTCTTTTCTCTTTCTCTTTTTTGCTTTTCTTTTATTCTTTTTTTCTTTTCTTTCTTTTCTTTTCTCTTATTTTTTTAACTATTTTTTTTATTGTTTCTGCACTTACTTCCCAACTCGACCTTGCGAGTCTTATTATTGATTCCAAAAGAGGGGTATGCAAGAAAATAATCGAGGCTCAAAGGGATAATAAAGGATAAAGTGTTTGGATAGCAGAATAAAATGCCTTCATCATTCCAATCTCCAAAACATACTAAGTACAAACTATGTAGCTGTGAGCACGTGATTTTTGCACTAAGCAAATAAATTCCAAAATTAAATAAATAATATTTTTGAGTGTAATTGTATGATTTGTTTGAAATTAAATACACTGTGAGTGTTTGAATAATTAAAAAATTAAATAATATAGGATAAACACTTGCATTTTTCATTAATTAGTTTTAAAAGAAAAGAAAAAAAAATATACATAGCTTTAATAGCGGAAAATATAAAAAATAGTATAAAATTGTCAAAAAATGCCAAAATATTAGTGAGAGTAGGAAATTAAGTATTTTAAATAATAGAATAAAAAAATACAAAAACAAATACAAAAAGAATTGGTTTAAAATAATTAAAATACAAAAAAAATACAAGTAATAAGAACTGGGCCAAGATTAAGTCTGGATTATGGCCCAATGTTTTAGCCCAAGAGATCCGGTCCAGGTATTTAAATTGATAGAATCTCAGCCGTTCACTTCCTCGGATCCAACGGCTGTGAATATTAATGGATTTATAATGGTTAATTAATATGAGAGACTTGATCTCAACCGTCCAATCCAGATGATCCTACGGAGGAGACATCTGGCCTTTTGTGGCTCAATACGGCATTGTTTGATTAGGCCAAGCCCTGATCGTTGATCATCAGAGATCCAACGGCCAGGATCACCTTGAAGGCTCCGAGTATATATGGCTTTGGTCTCAGTAGAGACCGACCATTATACACTCAACAAAACCCTAACCGCCTCTGCTTGTCTTTTTCTTCTTCTTCTCTTCATCTACGCCGGCCATGGAGGCCACCGCCTTTCATGGTGGTCTCCGGCCACTCCTTTCACCACCCCTCTCATCTTCTTCTTCTCCTCCACAAACCACACCCCAAGAGCTAAAACAAACCTTGAAACCTCCTGTTCTTGAAACTCCGGTCATCAGAGTTCGTCTCCGGTGACCTCAAACTATGACACCGGTTCCCAGCTTAACACCAAAGAACCACCGTAAGCTACCACCCTCGAATATCCCCCTAATAGTTCGAATCTTCAAAAAAGTGTCACCGGAACCCTAATTCGGGCCGACTCGAACAAACCACTAAACTAAGATCCCACATTTTCCCTCTTCTGAACACCCCCCTTCTAACCAAAACCCTAAAAGACTTCGTCTTGAAGATTAACAAGAAAACCTAAAAAGAAAAGAAATAAAGAAATAAAGAGAAAGAAAAGAAAGACTGAAAAAAAAGAGAGAAAAGAAAGAACAAGAAAAGGGAAACATGAAGCTCAGGGGACAGGCCCTGCAAGCTATGTTTTTCCATTCCATTTACGTGCTCTTTTTATTATTTTTCTTGTTTTTGTTTTGTATTTTTTCTTTTGTGTGTTTAATATACTTCTCCTGATAAAGATAGTCGAATAAAACTAGGGTTTTTAGTTTGTCTATTTTCCTCTTTAAAAATCTGTTCTTCTTTACTTTTGTTTATCTTCAAATGATTGTTGCTTATATTATTAGACTGCATGTTTTAGATTAGGGATTTTCTCAGTTCATTCTCTATGTTTTCCTGTTTAAAGATCTGTTCTTCTTCACTTTTTGTTTATCTTCGAATGTTTGTTTCTTGTTTTAGATTGGGGATTTTCTTAGTTTATTCTCCATGTTTCTGTTTAAGGATTTGTTCTTCTCCATTTTTGGTTTATCTTCGAATGTTTGTTTCCTGTTTATACTAGGGATTTTTCTTTGATGTTGGTTTACAATATCTCTTCTGTTCTTTTATCTGCTAACTGGCATGTTTAAGATTGGGTTTGATATTTGGAAACCTGGTTCAGTGATTCTGATTCTCATTTCTGCCATTTTCATATGATAGATTAGGGACTTTTCTTCATTTATGCTTCATGTCTTTCTTGTTCATCTTCACCTTTCTTATCTGTTCATCCGCATGTGTTAGATTAGGGATTAGTCTTTGGAAAGTTTAGATCCGTTGGTTCTGATTATTATCATCCTTGTTTACTCTGTTAGAGCCATGTCATTATAGTTTAATTGTTCTTTTGTTTGGGTAGACCATGTCTCAATTCCCTTACTGTTTTGTGGGATTTAGTCCTGATGTGCTTATATCAATGAATTTTAAGTGTGTTTTGGGTTTTTCAGTGATTCATTCAACATAAAAATGGTTGTAACTAAGCCTGTTTGATGTTTAATTGACACTTTGCTATTGAAACTAAGTCTGTAAATCTAATTGATTAAGATTCAACATTATCCAACTTTTCTCTGAGTTTTAATTAATTGATGAACAAGTTTGGTTTCATTTGGCTATGTGTGCATTTGTCTGTTGAAATGGCTAAGTTTGTAATGATTTTATATTAGTATGAGCATTGTTAATGCCTATCAGGCTTAAGGGATTTGGTTATAGCTGCAGTAGTACTAGGATTCACAAGTGGTTAATTCTGAAAACATATAGTAAGATAGGGTTAAAATTGAAAATCACAAAAATAGGCTATAAGTTTAATAAATGACCAAGAGTGGTCAATTCTGCAATTGACCTACTCTGCTAGGTCTTTCACACACTGGCCAACACTTGAATGGACTAGTTGTGTAATAATTGGTTAAGTCTGAAAATTTGGACTTACCAAGGCCCTAATTAAGCCATGAGTCACGGGTGGCTAGACCTGCAAAGGTCTTAGCCAGGCCTGTGTTCAGTAATGGGCTTCAATTGCAAAAGCCAAGTCTAAACTTGAGACTGGCCAAATCTTAAATAGTTCAAATAGAACAATAAAGCAGGCTAGTCCTGTAATTAGCTTAAAAATGAAATAAAGTTTTAAATTAACAAAAAATAAAGCAAAAATGGTTAAAACTGAAATAGTTCTTTAAGTCAAAATTGGCCAGTCCTTAAATACTAATACAAGGACTGGCCCTTAGTTAAATAAGAGTGAAAATGCTGAAAACCTGACCTAGGTAGGTCGGGTAATTCAGCTATGTCCTTAAAGGCATAAAGGGAACTTAAAATGGTAAAATGGTAGATTAAATAGAGCATATAGGGATATAGGAGACATTTGTGCTCCTGATTTCTGCAATTTTGCAGAGATTTAAGGGTATAATGGTCTCCCTAAAAAGGGAAATCAGTAAAAATTAATAACAAGTAGGGATACTTTGGTAAAAGCTTCAAAATAGAATAAAAAAGAACCTTCCGGCACATGCTGGAAGAGATATTGTAACTGAATTGGGGTGTAAAGTGTAGATTTAGTAAGTTTAAATGGGAGGGAAATGGGATTAATCCCTATTCTTTCCTCCCAAAAATTCTGCCTATCTACACCTATAAATACCCTCTTTTAATACTGATTAAGAGCTGGTTTTTCACATAGAAAAATTCAGAGTGCAATACACTAGCAATAGAAAATAGTTTTTCTGCAATTTTCGAGTGAGAATTACTGTTTAAGTTGATTGTTTGTGGGGATTTCTGCTCGACTTCTTCTAGGTTTCATATCTGCTGTTTGCTGTGTTGTGTTGCTCGTTTGGAATTCAATCCTACACTGTTGCTCCTGCTTGTTGAGTCTGTTGCTGTGCTTACTCCTATTCCCCTAGAACTCATTGATCTCCTTTTGCTGAATCAGGTACATACTATGATCGTTGCAATGTAATACTGAATGTTGATGAAATGGAGTTCAAGCTTAAACTTATCACTGCTATTCTGTATTTTGTCTTACTTTTCATTAATAGTCTAGTATAGTCTAGATCTGTAATTTGTTAATGTAGTATGGTATGTATAAGTAGAAAATCAAACAAAAATAATGTAATTGATAGAATGATAGTAGTAGTGTAGTCGTAGATAGTATATCACCCAGTTAAGGTAAGTAAAACTCTTAAAAAAGCCAAGTAACCGTAGTATGAATCAATAATAATAACTCCCACAGTAGTAACATAAAAACACTCACATAGTTAATTAGATCTGTGAATCAGTATATAGATACAAATAAGTTTAAAAAGAGAAAAACAGTTAGAAGAAACATTAATCCATTTGCAACTGGGTCTGTGACACTGAATGAGCTTAAATCACAGTAAAACCAGTAATATAATCATGTATATATCATTAAATCACTTAGTCTTAGATAATCATAGTTGTCATAGTAAATAACTTAACTGTTTAGCTTGATAATGTTTTACATAGTTAAACCGTTTTTCTCTTAATTTCTTAGTTAAGTAACATTAGTATTGGGTCTAAATCAGTTCTCAGAAAACGGAAGTGTAAAAGTAGATGATTCTCATATTGCATCAAGTTGTTTTGGTTTAAAGTTAACATTGATCACTTTCTATAGTAATTTTCTCCTTTGATGACTAAAGAGTAATTTGGTTTCACTTCTTAATTCTGTATGTTTGCTTTACTATGTGTGCTTCATTTCTACTTTCATTATTATTACTTCGATCTGGTTTGGGCCTAGTACGCAACATGGGCCTGAACTGTGGTATGAAGCTGAGTGGGCTATTGAACAAAAGCCTGAAGACAGTCTGGGTCACTATGACCCAGACAAATCCAACGACCTATTAAGTATGGGTGCAGAGGCCCATGACCAATAATGGCAATGACAATGGCCTGGGTCCAATTCTGAAATTATGGTGGATTATAAACAACTAAGGAAAAAACCAGTATAGAAAATATAGTGAAACAATAGAATTGGACTATAAAAATTAACCAGGATGAGCCTCACGCGACACCAAATAGTTGGGCCCCCTTTAGTAATAAAGTAAATGTGTAAATAGATTCGAGAAAGCTAGTAGTGAATTCCATAGCTTCTCCCAAAAGACTTAAAAGCCGCTAGACATTATTAGGCACGTTTAATATACTTTCCTTAAATACGAGTGTGCACTTGGTGTAACTCAAATCCCAAATCCCGACGAAGCCGAAATGTACTAAAGGTCACAGGCGTACTGGTTGCGGTGTGACTCAAAGTACGTTTTCACAATGTCGTAATTCTTTAAAAATATTAAAAGTGAAAACACATACATATTGTTTAAAATTCACAACAAGTCAAATAAGATTGAGAACGACGGTTGAGCGACCGTGCTAAAACCACAGAATCCGGGAGTGCCTAACACATTCTCCCGGGTTAACGGAGTTCCTTATCCAGGTTTCTGTTTCACGGACTGTAATAACAAAGTCAGCTTCCTCGGATTTGGGATTAACCGGTGACTTGGGACACCATTATCTTCCCAAGTGGCGACTCTAAAAATTAAATAAAAAATCCCAAACCGATTGTCCTTTATGTGGAAAAACTCCTTCCTCTTTGTTGTTATATCCTTCTTGGGTATTTGAACACTGAGGTATACCCTACGTATCTTTCCAAATGGATCGGTACAAGTCGGGGGGTAGTAAAACGGGAGGTGTGACAGCTCTGGCGACTCTGCTGGGGAAACTAACCCAAAACTTCGGTTTCAGGGTTTAAGAACTCGAGATCCTTAGAATCGCTGTCCTCGATATTATTTGACTTTGTTATATCTTTTAAACAACGTGCTATGTGTTTTACCGCTTTGATATTATATGGATTATATATAAATTATGCCGAAAACCCTTCTCTTCTTTGCCCCCGGGGATGTGCTTACTGGTTGAGACTCCCCTTTCTGTTAAGTCACACCTGAACTAAGAAATAGAGGCCGGATAAGTTATAAAGCTGACTGACTCCACGAGTCACCAATATGTAGCCCCCTCCTCGATTCGAGTTGTCTGCTCGGGTACACGGTCTAGCACTCTATGGCGATTATTTGCATCATATCTGACTTAGGGGACTCAACACAGGGGTTGGGTCCGTCTAGGACAGGTGACCCGGTAATTAAAAACCGAGCATATTATGTGTTGCATTTTTATTGTCCTTGATCGTTATGCGGACCGGCAAAATTCTCCAGGATAGAAAAGAGTGTTCAATAAAAAGAGAGAAATAAGAACTAGTGATAAAAGTACAGTCGGAAAATCTGAAAATTTGAAAAAAATGGCTTTGTTGTTGAAATAACTGGTCAACTAATTTGACCAAACTACGCAGGTTTGATTCTCGCCACTAGGTGGGATACTTAGGCAACCCTTGAACGGGTCCAACCACCTTTTTAGAAAAGACCAAAAATATTTTCGTTTTAAATAATCGGAGTGATCGCTATTTTTGGAAATGGCCGAATGTTCCGAAAGGACGCCGGAAGGCTGTTTTGGCAAAAATGGCCACTTCAAGAGTCATGTTTCTCTCTTTTTCAAATTCAAAAAATGAAAATTTGCCTTGAAAAATATTTTTTCTCTTTTTTAAATAAAATCGCCCTAATAAATGTGCAGGATGAGCACGATACAGAATGAACCTTTCACTTTAATGAATAGAATCCCTTTTGAGCTAAGACTATGGTGGAACGACATGGGACTAGAAGGGAAAAATTGGGTCAAATACTACTTAAAGGATCTCACGGGCCTATTGGACATAATTCCCCGAGGCGACATAATCTGAGCATTTGTCACATATTGGGATCATGCGCACAACGTACTACATCTTTCAGACTTTGAACTCACTCCCACTCTGAGGAAATTGGTTTCTACATAGGGAAGAACGAGGTCCCCTTAAAAGAGAAATAGCCAATAGCCCCAAGAGCAGTAACGGTGCACCGCTTCCTGGACTCTTTGAAAATTGCTCAAAATTCCACAACGAGGATTTAGACAATGGGGTTTGCTCCCTAAATTTCATTTATAGCAGATATGGACATGTCGGGGGTTTCAATGACTCCATGAACAAGCTTTGTAGCAAGTCCAACCGAGCAAAATGGGAGGATCATCGATGGTTTGCTTTCTTAGTGGCATTTCTCGGGATCATCATATTTCCAAGAAAGGACGGGAACATTGATATAAAAGTTGTCGGGGTAGCAAGCACTTTGGTTGTACAAGATAATTGTACTTTGGCTCCAATGATTTTAGCAAACATCTACCGTGCCCTGACTACATGTAAAGCAGGGTGCAACTTCTTTGAGGGATGTAACTTGATTTTTCAAATTTGGTTGATAGAACATCTATGCCATCATCCTTCATTCTCAAGCTATGGGCCGACTGAAAGAACGTGCCTCGAAGAATTCTACACGAGAACAAAAGAAGTTAAGTTGCCGGAGGGAGTTAAGGATTGGATTTCATATCTACGATCGTTGACCGATAGCCAGATCGATTGGGCATACGGATGGTTGCCCCTCGACGAGGTGATTTACATGCCGACGGAAGGGTCACACTTCTTCATCATGGGTTTGAAAAGTATCCAGCCTTATGCCCCGTACAGGGCCCTGCGACAGCTTGGAAGATGTCAAGTTATACCAAAGAATGGGGACCTCAGTCGCAAGTAATAGAAATTAGTCTGGATGGGCAATACCTGGAAGCAAGGGTCCGATAGAATTGGAATGAATGTCAGAATTTGAAAGTAGAGACTTGTGTGGAGAACAGAGCTTGGGGAGAAGTGTCGTCAGGGTATTCCGCATGCTATCGACGGGGTATTGAGCATGACAGGCCATCGAAAAGACCTCACTTGCAAGATTTGGCGGAGCAGTCTAAAGAAAACAGAAATTGGGCGGCCAGAGAAAGCGAGTATAAGGCCAAGATCAGCTTGCTAGAGAAACAGTTGAGAGATCTCCAGTTTGAAAGAGGTTTACAGGCAGCATCTGATAAAGGAGAGAAAAAGCAGCTAAAAAGAAGAATGAAATTCTGAAGGCTTAGGTTGCTAAAATGAAAATTGCATCCGAGACCCCTGTTCGCTTAGCCCGAGATGAGAAATTAATTGAAAATCTTCGGCGCAAAGTGAATGACTACAGCTTCGACTTAGACAAATCAGAAAAGGAGTTAGTCAGGGTTCGGAAGCAACTGGCCAAAGATGCCGAGGATAGAGCCAGGTTGGTTCAGCAACTACAGGACAAACATGAGTTTGAGGTAGCTCGTCTGAGAAAGAAAATTGTCACAGCCACTGTCAAAATTAACAAGATCATCAAAGAACTCTAAGAAGGAACAGAACACTGTTACACGACTATGGCTCGGTTAGAGTTTGAGCTACAACAAAAGCAAAAGGAGAACAAACACACCTTAGATGCTCGCGCCAAACAGATTAGCCGATTGCTTCAAGAGAAAGGGGTTATTCGAGAGAGAATTGTTTATATTGCTCAATATATCACCCGAAAGAGCCAGCTGTGTGAAGACATGTCCCGAGCAACATTTGTGTCAGCAGTGAAATTCTTTGTGCAACAAGTCATGTCCGACCTAGATAGGCTCCAAAGTGGATTAGTATATAGGCCCGCAGCAAGACCGAATGACGTCTCGCGGGCACTAGGAGCATTAATGTATTCATAGGGCATGCATTCGATATTCATATTTCTTTGCATTAGTAGCACAACACCATCTTGTAAACCGTTGTTTTTGAAATATCAATGAGAAATCAAGAGTTGCTGCTATTCCTTTTTGCTTCATAAATAGGAACGCAAATCAATAAAGAAAATAAGAAAGAAATAAAAAGAAAGAAGAAGAAAGAGAGAAGAGGAAAAGAAAAGAAAAAAAAAGAGGAGAAAAGAAAGAAAAGAAAAGAAAAGAAGAAGAAAAACAAGGAAGAAAAAAAAGAGAAGAAAAAGAAAAAAAAAGAAAGAAAGAAAAAGAGAATGATGAGGTTGGTTCAAAATAGAACAAATGCCGGGATGATGCATGACGATCAAAGGCAAAAATTGTGATTATTCCAATCGTTGCATCTTATCCTTTCATGTGCTAACTATTAACGGGTGTTGTTGTTTATGAGAATCAGATTTCAGCTGACAACTGGTATTCTGGCTAATCATCCCTACAACATACGATCTAAGACAATGACAAAGGCCGTATGTCAAGAAATTGAACCAACTGTCATGGACCCTGTCCAAGAGGAGGAAGTTGTGGATGTGGCAGGAATGAAAGAAGAAATGTACAAGCTTAAGAAGCAGATGGCTGAGATGTACCAGGCTTGGTCTAGGAGTCAACCCTTACCTTCATATCCCGCTAACCCAGCATATGTCCCTCCATTCAATCCCAACCCCGAGCCACCCACTATGAACTCATCCTCCACATATCAAGATTACCATCACTACTATGCTTCCACCTCTCAGGTACTACCACCACTATCCAAACAAATGCCACCCCAGCTACCACAGGTCACCCCGGTGTATGTACCACCTCTACCTGCTGCCCTGCATAAGTCATCTAGTGAGCCGGCGTTCCATGTACAAGATGCCCACTACTACCCGCCTGAACCAACATTTCGGCAGCATGAATCTCATACCCCGTTGATGGAGGCAACCGAAGAAAAACCTGTCAGGAACTTAGAACAGGAGGAGATGTCCAGAAAGATGAGGAGTTTGGAACGTCCTTCCGTAACATACAAGGGCTAGGGGGACAAGTGAGTGTAGCATACAAGGACCGATGTCTGTTCCCAGAGGTGCACCTCCCGGTCGGATTCAAATTGCCTAAGTTTGAAATGTACGATGGACACGGAGATCCTGTAGCCCATCTTAGAGGATATTGCAGCAAGATGTGTGGCGCAGGGAGGAGAGATGAGCTTCTGATGGCATACTTTAGCCAAAGTTTGTGTGGTTGTGCACTGGAATGGTACACACGTCAAGATCATAACAGATGGTTCATCTGGGATGATCTAGCACAATCATTTGCCAACCATTTCCAGTACAACTTGGAGATCATACCGGATAGGTTGTCACTTACTAAGATAGAAAAGAAAACTGGTGAAAGCTTTCGAGAATATGGCTTTAGATGGAGAAAACAAGCGGCGAGGGTGGATCCGCCGATGAAAGAAAGTGAAATGGTAGACTGTTTTTTGCAGGCCTTGGAGCCTACTTACTATGGCCATCTGGTGTCGGCCATTGGTAAGAATTTTAATGAAGTCGTAAAGATGGGGAGTTTTGTGGAAGAAGGATTGAAAACCAATAAGATTATGAGCTTTTCTACGATAGAGGCCACAAATCAGGCCATACAGACAGGGAATGGAGGATCCATTGGGAAGAAAAAGAAAGAAGAGGTGTCGGTTGTGGAGAGTAAACCCTGGAATCGTAGCCAATACCATCACCCACCTCGCCCATACCAACTGTACCCGCCAGCACCCTACAACCCACCTCCACCATACTATCCACTCACTACCCCACACTACCCCATTCTGCAAGCCCAAACTTATCCACCTCCCCCTCAGGTATGGCGAGCCCAGGTCCCTCAAAATGTTTATCACACACAAAACACTTACCCCTCTTCTAGAACTTACAAGAACCCGAACAGACCTAACTTCAGACCTGATCCAGAGATGAGGAATAGAGCCCAAATGAAGAAAACATTCACCCCATTGGGGGAATCCTATACCAGCCTCTATCATCGACTGAAGGAATTGGGGATGTTGAATCCAATTGAACCAAAGCTTCCAAACCCACCTCCCAGGAATATTGATCAGTCAGTCAGGTGCGAGTATTGCTCTAGGGCACCGGGGCACGATACTGAAAAATGTTGGCACTTGAAGACTGCTATACAAGAGCTCATTGATAATCGGAGGATTGAGGTACATGCTCTAGAGACTCCGAACATTACTCAAGATCCACTGCCGACTCATCATGAGAGACACATGATAGAGTTAGCACAAGAGGAGAACAACAGGAAGCCATCCCAGTCGGTCATGATGATAAAAGCCAGCATCAAAGTAGAAAAAGAAATTAAGAAAGAGAAGGCAATAGCCGAAGTACTAGTGAAAAAGCAACCAGTGGTTGAGACTTTGAAAGTTGTGGTGCCAGGGGTGAAACCGTTGTTGACAGTGAAAGGTGCATGCATGGAACCAGTAATTATAAAGCCAGTGGTGCAGATGCCGGTGTTAGATACTAAAGCGGTACCTTGGAACTACAACAAGGTGGCAGTAGTGTACAAAGGAAAATAAGTGACTGGAAAGATCAACGAGACACACGGTCTAACTCGTTCCAGGCGGTATTTTGCCCCGGAAGAGTTAAGAAAAATGAAGGCGGTGAAGGAGAGTCATATGAAGAAGTCGGTCTCCGAAGAAGAAGCAGAAGAATTTCTGAAGAAGATAAAATCTCAAGACTACTCGATAATGGAACATCTGAGAAAGACACCTGCACAAATCTCTTTGCTCTCATTATTGATTCACTCGGAGGAACACAAAAAAGCATTGTTGAAGATATTTAATGAGGCGCATGTCCCTAAAAAGATCTCAGTCTGTCATCTTGAGAAGATTACCAACAAGATTTTAGAGTCCAACAAGATTACGTTCTTGGACAATGAATTGCCCATTGAGGGGACTGAACATAACAAGGCACTCTATCTTACTGTGAAAAGCGAGGAATCAGTGGTCACTCGGGTGTTGATAGACAACGGTTCGAGTGAAAACATCTATCCACTTTCGACTTTTGGAAACCTGAATATCAATCCTGACAGAATTCGGCGAAATAGTGTGAATGTTCGAGGGTTTGACGGAGGAAGCAAAAATACTTTGGGGGATATCATTTTGGAGGTCACCATTGGGCCAGTAGAATTTACGATGGAATTTCAGGTGTTAGACATCACTGTGTTCTATAATCTATTACTGGGTCGACCATGGATCCATGCGGCTAAGGCCGTACCATCATCCTTGCACCAAATGGTTAAGTTCGAATGGGAGCAGAAAGAAATTACAGTGCACAGAGAGGGAGACACTTGCAATGCCATAATGCCCTTCGAGGATGCGGATGGGGAGAAGGGTCCCTGGGTATACCAGGTGACAGACACTGTAACACTGAACAAGATTGTTGAAGGAGAGAAATTGCCAATCCCTACAGTGGAACCTGCCGCTGTGATGGTAGCCAGAGAGATGATCAAGAATGGATTTACACCGGGAAAGGGCTAGGAATAGCCTTGCAAGGAATAGCTCAACCAGTCCATCTACCAGTGAACAATGACACCATCGGCTTGGACTTCAAACCCACCCACGCCGACATGCAGAAAGCCAAAAGAACCAAAAAGAAAAATTGGACCCTTCCTAAACTTGTCCCAAAACTGCCGACACCTTTTCCAAGCCTGGTACAAAACGACATCTCACATTTGCTGCGTCTAGGTATGATGAGACTAGACTAGATAAGGAGCTCCTGATGAGGTTTGAAATGTTATTTGGGGACGTGAACATGATAGAGGGTACCAGCAAGATAGACGTTCAATTCGTAGGGTCTAGTGTTGCGCTCAACAACTGGGAAGCCACTCCTTTCCCAATCAGGAAGGAGTCTTGTTCAATATGTGCTGATTCTGATGATATGTCATGCATGAAGGATTCCCGGCCCAATTCTGACAATCGAATTATTATACAAGAAATTGAGAATGATAGTGAGACAGAATATGAGGATGAGGAAATACTAGAGGAAATTAGTAAAGACTTGAATCAATATGAGAAAAAACCCAAACCGAACTTGAATAAGATAGAATCTATAAATTTGGGGAGTGAAGATAATGTCCGGTAGACAAAAATCAGTGTACATTTAGAAGCCTCCCTCAGGAAAGAATTAATAAAGTTGTTACATGAATTCAAGGACATCTTTGCTTGGTCCTATGATGAAATGCCCAGACTTAGCACTGATTTGGTGGTACACAAGTTGCCTATTTATCCTGAATGTCGGCCGGTGAAGCAAAAGTTGAGAAAGTTCAAAACGGACATCAGCGTGAAGATAAAAGAATAGGTGAATAAGTAGTTCGAGGCAAATGTCATAAGAGTTACTAAGTATCCCACCTGGTTAGCAAATGTTGTGCCAGTCCCAAAGAAAGATGGAAAAACCAGGGTGTGTGTGGATTACAGAGACCTCAACAAAGCCAGTCCAAAGGATGATTTCCCATTGACAAACATCCACATATTAATCGACAATTGCGCCAAGCATGAAATTGGTTCTTTTGTAGATTGCTATGCAGGTTATCACCAGATCCTAAAGGACGAAGAAGATGCGGAGAAAGCTGCTTTCATTACTCCTTGGGGAACATATTGCTATAGAGTGATGCCGTTTGGGTTAAAGAATGCCGGAGCCACTTATATGAGGGCAATGACCACAATGTTCCATTATATGATGCATCGATAAATTGAAGTGTATGTGGACGACGTCATCATAAAGTCCAAGAAGCAACATGATCATGTGAGGGATTTGAGGAAGTTTTTTCAAAGGCTCCGAAGGTATAATCTGAAACTCAATCCTGCTAAATGCACTTTTGGAGTACCTTCAGGGAAGCTGTTGGGATTTATAGTAAGTCGGCGAGGCATTGAACTAGATCCATCAAAGATCAAAGCTATCCAGAGTTTACCTCCGCCGAAGAACAAGAAGGAAGTAATGAGCTTACTAGGAAGGTTGAATTATATTAGCCGGTTCATCGCTCAGTTGATATCAACATGTGACCCGATCTTCAAGTTGTTAAAGAAAGATGCAGCAGTGAAATGGATCGATGAATGTCAGGAAGCCTTCGACAAAATCAAGGAATATTTGGTAAATCCTCCAGTGCTAGTTCCTCCGGAGCCGGGAAGACCTTTGATCGTATATATGACAGTGCTTGACAATTCTTTTGGTTGTGTGCTAGGACAGCGATGAGATGGGCAAGAAAGAGGAGGCTATATATTACCTTAGTAAGAAATTCACATCTTACGAGGTAAAGTATACTCAGCTAGAAAGAACATGTTGTGCATTGACCTGGGTGGCTCAGAAACTGAAGCACTATCTGTCAGCATACACCACGTACTTGATATCATGGTTGGATCCTCTGAAGTATATATTCCAGAAGCCCATGCCTACAGGAAGACTTGCTAAATGGCAGATTCTGCTCACAGAAGTTTGACATCATTTATGTAACTCGTACGACAATGAAGGCACGAGCAGTTGCGGACCATTTGGCAGAGAATCTAGTGGATGATGAGTATGAAGCACTACAGACATATTTTCCGGATGAGGAGGCAATGAATGTCGAAGAAATAGAACAAAGTGAAAAGCCAGGATGGAAGATGTATTTCGACGGAGCCGTCAACAATAAGGGAGTTGGTATTGGAGCAGTGCTTATATCAGAAACGGGTCAACATTATCCCGTTAACGCTCAGCTTTAATTTTTCTGTACCAACAATTTGGCCGAATATGAGGCGTGTATATTGGGATTGAGGATGGCAATAGACATGGGTGTTCAAGAGATTTTGGTAAAGGGTGACTCGGATCTTTTGATACATCAAATTCAGGGAGAATGGGAAACAAGGGATCTGAAATTGATACCTTATCGGCATTGTTTACATGATTTGTCCCAAAGATTCCAATCCATAGAGTTCAAACATATTCCAAGAATGCACAACGAAGTTGCAGATGCTCTGGCCACACTATCCTCTATGTTACATCATCCGGACAAAGCCTATATAGATCCACTTCGGATCCAGGTGCGTGATCAGAATGCTTACTGTTTTGCTGTGGAAGGAGAGTTGGATGGAGAAACGTGGTATCACAACATCAAGGAATACCTGAAAGTAGGTAAATACCCGGAGCAAGCCACCGGAGATTAGAAGAAAGACGCTTAGCGAATGGCGTTTTCCTCAGTGGAGGAATCATATATAAAAGAACACTTGACTTAGGATTGTTGAGGTGTGTGGATGCGCAACAAGCTGATAAGATCATGACTGAGGTGCACGCTGGAGCCTGCGGACCCCATATGGGCGGATATATTTTAGCAAAGAAGATTCTGAGAGCCGGGTACTATTGGCTCACCATGGAGCGGGACTGTATCAGGTATGTGAGGAAATGCCACAAATGCCAAGTACATGGAGATTTAATCCACTCCCCGCCCTATGAATTGCATACGATGTCTGCACCCTGGCCGTTTGTTGCATGGGGCACGGATGTTATCGGACCGATAGAGCCTGCAGCTTCCAATGGACATAGATTCATTTTGGTCGTGATTGACTACTTCACTAAATGGGTTGAGGCAAAGACATTCAAGGCGGTGACGAAGAAAGCTGTGGTGGATTTTGTGCATGAAAATATTATATACCGGTTTGGAATTCCCAAGGTAATCATCACAGATAACGGGGCTAATCTGAACAGTCACCTCATGGCGGAAACCTGTCAGAGATTTAAGATCCTACATCGTAACTCTATACCGTACAGGCCAAAGGCAAATGGGGCAGTAGAAGCTTCAAATAAGAATATAAAGAAGATCCTTAGGAAAATGGTGGAAGAGTCCAGACAATGGCACGAGAAATTACCTTTCGCTCTTATGGGTTATCGCACAACAGTGCGCAATTCTATCGGCGTCACACCCTATTCATTGGTGTATGGGATAGAGGCTGTTATACCCGCGGAAATAGAGATACCATCATTACGAATCATAGCTGAAGCTAGAATAGATGACGAAGAATGGGTAAAAGCTCGGCTGGAACAATTAAGTCTGATTGATGAGAAAAGGTTGGCAGCAGTTTGCCATGGGCAATTGTATCAACAAAGAATGGCCAGAGCGTATAATAAGAAGGTCCGTCCTCGGAAGTTTGAAGTTGGACAACTTGTATTGAGGCGTATCTTACCACATTGGGCTGAAGCAAAGGGCAAATTCGCGCCAAACTGGCAGGGACCATTTATGGTATCACGGGTGTTGTCTAATGGGGCATTATATTTTACAGACATTGAAGGGAAGTGCGTAGAGACTTCTATCAATTCAGATGCGGTCAAAATATACTATGTATGATTCCTTTTTTGAAAATGTATGATTGTATTTTGTTGTGATTTTGGAATTGAAACGATGAAGGCATTTTATTCTCTATCCAAACACTTTATCCATTGACATCACCTTTGAGCCGTGTTTGATATATTCTTTCATACCCCTCTCTCGGAAGTGTTTATGACACAAAAAAGGAAAGTAACAAATAAAGAAAAATGGAAAAAAAGAGAAGAAAGAAAATGAAAATGAAAAAAAAAGAGAAAAAAAGAGAAAAAAAAGAAAGCAAATGCGAACAAAAGAAAAAGACAAAGAAATCGGGAAAAAGTCAAAGAAAAAAAATTCATAAATTGATGGCGTAGAATGAACTACGTCTGACTTGATCCCGAAAGGGTACGTAGGCAGCCTCACTGAGGTTCAATCATAATAAAGGAAAAATCAAAAAAATTCCCCACATATTGAACTGGGGCAGAAGTTATGTTTTATAATTCCGAGAGTTGTAAATATTTAAAACCCTCGTAAATTTTGAGCCTTTTTACCTTTCTTTCTTAACCCATCCAAAACCCACGTTACAGTCCAAAGAAAGACCTTCTGATAAATTTCTAGAAAGTAACAAATGCAATGAAATAAAGGAAGAACGAAACATTGGACAACATCAGTGATACAAAAAAAACAAAAAACAAAAGAAAAAATGGAATATGAAAAAAATGAGAGAGTCTCATTGGTGAAAATCTTAACCGGCACCGCGAGGCGATTGTGAGGTTGAGAGAAATATAATGAGAAATTCTTGTCAGTGAAAACCTTTAACGACACTGTAGGGCGATTGTGAGGCTGAGAGAGAATAAATGAGAGAGTCTTAGTGGTGAAAACCTTTCAAGGCACCATAAGGCGATTGTAAGGACTACTATGGAAAAAGAAAAAAGGCAACAAAAAATAGGATCGGTTTGGGTTGGAAGCAATTTGGAGTCAGAATAATGGATTGAACGAACTGGGTCGGAGTTTAAATACATGGCATGGTCAACGGAATCAGCCGACATACCCAGATAAGTTCTATCACTTCTCCAAAAAAAATACCCTTATCCTTTTTTTGCATTTCACTGTTTGTATTTTGAAAGCTAACTACCAACTCCTGATGATAAGAGCTGAAGTAACACTGGATCAGAAAAGAAAGAAAAGAAATTGTTGAAAAGAAGCAAAGGAGTTCTGGCAAACAGAGCCAAAAGAAAAGAAGACAAAAAGTGAAAAAACAAGAAAATACAAAAAGAGCTTGCAGAAGGTAGTCAACTGAAAGAACACACAGTGGGAGAAAAGCAAAAGAGGAAAGCAATAAGAGGCAGGGACGGAACATGCCAGTTGCCAGCAACTTATATCTAATAAGTTTTGTTTTGTGATTGAGACAGGAACAAATCGTCACTAATCACTTTTAAAGTGAATGTGACCAATGCGGAAAGATAGAAAACATTAAAAAGAAAGTTCGGCAATAAATGGAGAAATTCATGGGTGAAAGTCATTCAATCAAGAAAATACCAAAAAACAAGAGGAAGGTATCATCTTTTAAATTCATACCCTAGTTATCAAACTGAGGGAATACTTTTCTGCATTCGCATTTCATGCATCAGGTGCCCACCTGGATAACAAGGAAATACTTTTCTGCATTCGCATTTTTCATGCATTAGGCGCCCACCTGGATAATAAGGGAATACTTTTCTGCATTCGCATTTTCATGCATTAGGCGCCCACCTGGATAACAAGGGAATACTTTTCTGCATTAGCATTTCATGTATCAGGCGCCCACCTGGACAACAAGGGAATAATTTTCTGCATTCGCATTTCATGCATCAAGCACCCACCTGGATAACAAGGGAATACTTTTCTACATTCGCATTTTCATGCATCAGGCGCCCACCTGGATAACACGGGAATACTTTTCTGCATTCGCATTTTCATGCATCAGGCGCCCACCTAGATAACAAGGGAATACTTTTCTGCATCTGCATTTTCTGATCAGGCGCCCACCTGGATAACAAGGGAATATTTTTCTACATTCGCATTTTTCATGCATCAGGTGCCCACCTGGATAACAAGGGAATATTTTTTTGCATTCGCATTTTTCATGCATCAGGCGCCCACCTGGATAACAAGGGAATATTTTTCTGCATTTGCATTTCATGCATCAGGCGCCCACCTGGATAACAAGGGAATATTTTTCTGCATTCGTATTTCATGCATCGGGCGCCCACCTGGATAACAAGGGAATATTTTTTTGCATCCGCATTTCATGCATCAGGCGCCCACCTGTATAACAAGGGAATCCATTTCTGCAATTTGCATTTCATGCATCAGGCGCCCACCTGGATAACAAGGGAATACATTTCTTTAATATTAATTTCTGATCAGGCGCCCACCTGGATAACAAGGGAATATTTTTCTGCATTTGCATTTTTCATGCATCAGGCGCCCACCTGGATAATAAGGGAATATTTTTCTGTATTCGCATTATTCATGCATCAGGCGCCCACCTGGATAACAAGGAAATATTTTTCTACATCTGCATTTCATGCATCAGGCGCCCACCTGGATAACATGGGAATATTTTTCTGCATTCGTATTTCATGCATCAGTCGCCCACCAGGATAACAAGCGAATATTTTTCTGCATCCGCATTTCATTGTGACGATCCAAAGGGTCATCACTTATTTAATTAATCATTTTGAGCTTCTGAGGCCTTGAAAACCTCATTCTATGTTGCCTCGATTTACGTGCACGATCCGAGCATGTAGCCGGAAAGATTTTGTGATAGAAAATATGAATTCTATGAGAAATTTGGATAAAAATGATATTAATATTGAGATGGTTGACTTCGGTCAACATTTTTGGTAAACGGATCCGGACCCGAGATTGGATGGTGCCGAGAGGTCCGTAGAAAAATATGGGACTTGGACATGCGTCCGGAGTCGAATTCGAGGCCTAGAGCCCAAGTTATGAATTTTTATGTGAAATTGTTTTTGATGTAATTATTAAAGGAAATAAATTAATTGACCTTGGTATCGGGCTCGTATTTTGGTTCCGACGCCCGGTACAAGTCTTAAATATTATATATGTGATTTCCGTAAAGTTTGGTGACATTTGGATGTCGTTTGAGATGTTTTGGACCTTGAGTTCCAAGTTAAGAAGTTTTGAAAATCAAAAGTATGAAAATCATGAGTTTGAGGCTTGATTTGATTAAAATGAAGTGATATTGGCGATATGATCGCACGAACAAGTCCATAATGTGTTTTTGAGGTTGTGTACATGTTTGGTTTGGAGCCCGGGGGCTCGGGTAAAGATTTGATAGGCCGTTGGATGAAATTCTGAATTTTGAACTGCTGGTTTTTTTCACCCAGCTTGTTGGCTTCGCAATTGCGAAGAATTTCTCGCAATTGCGAAGGGGATAGTGTAAGGCAAGGCTCGCAAATGCGAACCTTTATCGCAAATGCGAAGCCAGCCTTGTTCGCAAATGCGAACAATTGTTCGCATTTGCGAAGGTCCCCAGTGCTGCCTATGTTTGCAAATGCGAACAATAGTTCGCAAATGCGAACATTTCCCATACTGCCTTGGTTCGCAAATGCGAACCATTGTTCGCAAATGCGAACACTGCCTTATACAGCATGTGTTCGCAAATGCGAACATTGGTTCGCAAATGCAAACATCCCTTTGACTGCCAGTGTTCGCAAATGCGAACAAATGTTCGCAAATGCGAACTTCCCAGCTTTAGCTTATTTTTCAAACTCCAGAAATTGGTCGGGGTTCGCAATTGCGAACCCATGTTCGCAAATGCGAACACAGAGACCTGAAAAACACGAATTTCAGTCATTTCTTCACATTTCACAAAACCAAAACACCCATTTGCGATTCTTCAAGGATTTCTTCTTCATCAAAACGATTGTAAGTCACTTTTTACTTAATTCTTTCAATTCCTAACACCATTAAACATGTTTTTCATAAGAAATCAATGATTTTCATGGTAGAATTCTTGTTTTTGTTAGAAAATAGGGTTTTTCATAAATTGGGGAATTGGACCTCGAATTGAGGTCCGATTTTGAAACAAATTATATATATGAACTCGTGGGGGGATGGGTAACCGGATTTTGGTCCTAACCCCGAGTTCCGACCATGTGGGCCCGGGGTTGAAATTCACTATTCCGGGCCAGAATGTTGTAAAAGTTGTATTTGGTCTTAAGAATTAGTTTGTTGAGTAGAATTGATGATATTAAATCAATTGTATATAGATACGGTTGGATTGGAGCCAAGTTGAAAGAAAAAGACATTTCCACGGATTGAATTGTTCATAAGCATTCGAGGTAAGTGTTTATTCTATCCTAGCTTGAGGGAATAGGATTATGTGTTATGTGTTATGTGATCGAGTGCGGTGTATGGGCTGTGGTGACGAGCATCCATACACTGGCGTCTAGTATGACCGTGAGTCGTTGGAAAATGATTATTTTGAGATATATTACAGATGAATTGTTATTGTTCTCCGTTGTGGGACTTGTTGTGAAGATAATTATTGATTGCCCTTGATGGGACGGTTTATAAATTGTTGTTTCTTTCTTTGCCCTTAACCGTGATTGTTATTTGGGTGAGGAAGAGTGATAATGCACGAAGGGTGATGCCGTGCCATGTTTATTTATTTATGCACGAAGGTTAATGCCGTGCCATGTTTATTTATTGATTATGCACGAAGGATCATGCCGTGCCCTGTTATTGAACCATGTACGAAGGATCATGCCGTACTATGGATGTGAGGATGAGAGTAAAAGCACGAAAGGTGATGCCGTGTACTTTATTTGTTTATTTGGTGAGGATGAGAGTAAAAGCACAAAGGGTGATGCCGTGCAACTGTTTGTTATTTCTTGAATTGATATTACTTGTGTTTTACATTATACTTTGTTTTTCCTTGTGAATTTATTCTGTTGTTAATTGTTGAATTCTTTGAGATATTCCTTATTGTGTTATTACCTGATTATTTCTTGTTATTCTGTGGTATACATAGATATTGAATTGCACAGGTTTATGTGGGTGTCTGGTCCTAGGCTTGTCACTACTTCGTCGGGATAGGCCAGGCACTTACCAGCACATGGGGTCGGTTGTGCTGATATTACCCTTCTGTGCGTTTTTGCACAGGTCCAGGTTACGATCAAGAGCAGCAACAGCAGCAACCGTAAATTGATTGCGTGGGAGTTGAACACATTTGAGACCGAGGTAGCTTGCAGACGTCCGCAGGCCCGGTGTCTCTCTCTTTATTTATGTTATTAGCTGTAGTCTCTTTGTTCCGAGACAAACAGAATTATGTTATATTTCCTTGAGACTTTTATGTGTAGTATTCCATAGTAGTTCGTGAGTTGGTGACTCCACGTCTTGGGTAGAGGATTTCAGTATGATTTTCACTTTGTAATTAGTTATTTACATTTCTATAAAGTATTCCGCATTTGTTTAATTAAAAATTGTGTTAAAAACAGGATAGTATGAATACAGCGGCTTGCCTAGCTACCACGAGTAGGCGCCATCACGATCCCGATGTTGGGGGAAAATCCGGGTCGTGACAAGTTGGTATCAGAGCTCTAGGTTACATAGGTCTTACCACTCACGAACAAGCTTAGTAGAGTTTGAGAGGTAGGTACGGAGACGTCTGTACTTGTCCTCTAGAGTCTATTGAGTTAGGAAAGAGTCTCTCATTTGTTCTTTCTTGTCGTGCGGCTTGTTCCTCAATTACTGGTTGAATTTCTATTATGTCCTTTCGCAGATGGTGAGGACACGCGCTTCTTCGTCCGCTGACCAGCATCCCGAGCCCCAGGCAGCTCCTGTGAGGGGCAGGGGCCAAGGCCGTATCAGAGGACGAGGTAGGGGTAGAGCTCAGCCCCAGGCAGCTACTCCAGAGGTAGAGCCTCATATTGAGATTGACGAGGAGGTTCCGGTTCCAGCAGCTCCAGTGGGCCCAGCTCAGGTCCCAGGAGAGGCTTTATTTACCCCGGATCTCCGGGATGCCTTGGTCAGAATAGCGGGATTCATGGACAACATTGCCAGAGCGGGTCTATTATCAGTTGCCCCAGCCACTTCTCAGGCTGGAGGAGGGGCCCAGACTCCTATTGCTCATACTCCGGAGCCAGTAGCTCCTCAGCCTCAGGCACCAGTGGTTCAGCCAGCTGTGGCCACTCAGTCAGGTACCACAGCTCATGCCGGTGATGGAGCGGCCATGACTTCTGATTCGTTATGGAGACTTGATCGGTTCTCCAAGCTATTTACCACTACATTCAGTGGAGCCGCATCAGAGGATCCTCAGGACTTCTTAAGATTCTCAAGACTCTGGGGGTCGTGGAGACAAACGGAGTTGACTTCTGTACTTTCAGGCTTGCAGGATCCGCCAAGACTTGGTGGAGAGATTATTGCTTGACTCGACCGGCAGGGTCCCCAGCTTTATCATGGGATCAGTTTGCGGAACTATTTATGGAGAAGTTTCTCCCTGCTACTCAGCGGGATGTACTTCGGAGGCAGTTTGAGCGCCTCCATCAGGGCACTATGACAGTTACACGGTATGAGACGAGATTTGTCGATTTGGCTCGTCATGCAGTGGTGATACTTCCCACGGAGCGGGAGAGGGTCCGCATGTTTATAGATGGGCTTAATCAGCCGATTAGACTCCAGATGGCTTTGGGCGTGGGGAGTGACATATCATTTCAGGAGGCAGCCAATGCAGCACGTAGAGTTGAGATGGCTCTTGCTAGAGGAGGCGGTTATTCTTCAGATAAGAGACCTCGTCATTCAGGCAGGTTTGGTGGTTCTTCCTCTGGTGGCAGAGAATCCTTTGATAGAGGCCAGCCTTCCAGGCCTTTTCATTCCGCCCTTCAGGCTTCACAGGGTGGACCAGGTGATCGTGGTTTTCGGGGGCATTATTCAGACTAGCCTCCTATTAATGCTCAGCCTCTTCAGAGTGTTCGTGGAGGCCATTCAAGTCGTCAGGGCCAGCAGCCCTATCAGTCTAAGAGTTGCTACGGTTGTGGTGACCCGAGGTCATTTTATCGGGAATTGCCCTCTAGCAGCGGGCAACTCTCAGCAGCAAGGTCCTCGTCCCATGATTCAGGCCCCAGCTGACCCTCAGCCTGCCCAGCCAGCGAGAGGCGGGGGTAGAGATTATAGAGGTGGAGGTCGAGACCGTAGAGGTGGAGACCGGCCCAGCGAGAGGTAGAGGTCAGCCAATTGATGGTCGTCCTAGAGACGCGGCTCGGAGGGGAGGTGCGGATCCCCGATTCTATGCTTTACCGGCCGGGCCAGAGGCGGAGGCATCGGATGCTGTGATTACGGGTACTATTCTTGTGTGTGGCGGAGGTGCTTCAGTATTATTTGACCCCGGATCTACATATTCCTATGTGTCTTCGTACTTTGCACCGTATTTGGTCGTGCCCGGCTATGCTCTGGATATTCCGGTTTATGTGGCTACACCGGTGGGTGACTCTATTGTAGTCGATCGGGTGCATCGTTCGTGCGTAGTTATATTTGGGGGTCTTGAGACCCGTGTTGATCTGTTGCTTTTGGATATGGTAGATTTTGATGTCATATTGGGGATGGACTGGTTGTCCCCATACCATGCTATTCTTGATTGCCATGCTAAGACGGTGACCTTAGCCTTGCCGGAATCACCCCGACTAGAGTGGAAAGGTACCTCAAGCCACTCCGTTCGCATTGTTATTTCCTATGTTAAGGCTCGACGTATGGTCGAGAAGGGGTGTCTAGCTTATTTGGCTTATGTTCGTGATTCCAGCGCAGAAGTTCCTTCCATTGAGTCGGTCCCTATTGCACGGGAGTTTCCTGAGGTTTTTCCTTCAGACCTGCCGGGCATGCCACCCGACAGGGATATTGATTTCTGTATTGATCTGGCACCGGGCACTCGGCCCATCTCTATTCCACCCTATCGTATGGCCCCGCCGGAGCTAAAAGAGTTGAAAGATCAGTTGCAGGACCTTCTTGAGAAGGGCTTTATCAGGCCCAGTGTTTCCCCCTGGGGAGCAACTGTATTATTTGTAAAGAAGAAGGATGGCTCGATGCGGATGTGTATTGATTACCGGCAGTTAAACAAGGTGACTATCAAAAATAAATATCCACTGTCGAGGATTGATGATTTGTTTGACCAACTCCGGGGAGCGAGGGTATTCTCTAAGATAGACTTGAGATCAGGCTACCATCAGCTTGAAGATCAGGGCGGCTGACATTCCTAAGACAGCCTTTCGCTCTAGATATGGGCATTATGAGTTCTTAGTCATGTCCTTCGGGTTGACCAATGCCCCAGCAGCATTCATGGAGTTGATGAATCGGGTATTCAGGCCTTACTTAGATCCGTTCGTGATAGTCTTCATAGATGACATCCTGGTGTACTCCCGCGGCCAGGAAGAGCACGAGCAGCACCTCAGAGTGGTTCTTCAGACTCTGAAAGATAACCGACTATATGCCAAATTTTCTAAATGTGAGTTCTAGCTGAGTTCGGTAGCATTTATGGGTCACATTGTATCGGTGGAAGGTATTCGGGTAGACCCAAAGAAGATTGAGGCGATCCAGAATTGGCCTCGACCAGCTTCAGTGACTGAGATCGGGAGTTTCTTGGGATTAGCGAGTTACTACCGTCGTTTTGTAGAGGGGTTTTCTTCTATTGCAGCCCCGATGACCGGGTTGACCCAGAAGGGTGTTCAGTTTCAGTGGTCAGAGGAGTGTGAGGCGAGCTTTCAGAAGCTCGAGACGGCCTTGACCACCGCGCCAGTGTTGATACTACCTACGGGTGCAGGGCCTTATACGGTTTATTGTGACGCATCTCGTACAGGTCTTGGAGCGGTATTAATGCGGGATGGTAAGGTTATCGCTTATGCTTCGAGGCAATTAAAGATACATGAGAAGAATTATCCGGTTCATGATCTTGAGTTAGCAGCAGTGGTTCATGCCTTAAAGATCTGGAGGCATTATCTATATGGTGTGACATGTGAGGTGTACACCGATCACAAAAGCCTACGGTACTTGTTCAAACAGAAGGAGTTGAATCTACGACAGCGGAGATGGTTAGAGTTGCTAAAAGACTATGATGTTACTATATTATATCACCCGGGTAAGGCCAATGTGGTGGCCGATGCATTGAGTAGAAAGTATGCCAGCATGGGTAGTCTTGCATATATTCCGGTCAATCAGAGACCATTAGCTCTAGACGTCCAGGCATTAGCCAACCGGTTCGTGAGATTGGACATTTCTGAGCCTAGCAGAGTGTTAGCCCGCACGGTCGCTCGTTCTTCTTTATTAGAGCGTATCCGTGAGAGGCAATTTGATGATCCTCATTTGCGTGAGTTGAGAGATACAGTACAACGGGGAGGTGCCACACAGGTAAACCTAGATGATGATGGGGTATTGAAATTGCAAGGTCGAGTTTGTGTACCCAATGTCGAAGGGATTCGAGAGTTGATCTTAGCAGAGGCCCACAGTTCACGGTATTCTATTCACCCAGGCGCCGCGAAGATGTATCAGGACTTGCGACAGCACTATTGGTGGCGCAGAATGAAGAAAGATATCGTTGCGTATGTTGCTCGGTGTTTAAATTGTCAGCAGGTGAAATATGAGCACCAGAGACCTGGTGGTGTGTTCCAGAGGATTGAAATTCCCGAATGGAAATGGGAGCGGATCACTATGGACTTCGTTACTGGACTTCCTTTGACTCGGAGGAAATTTGATGCTATTTGGGTCATTGTTGATAGGGTGACCAAATCAGCACACTTTATTCCAGTATCTGTCTCCTACTCGTCGGAGAGGTTAGCGGAGGTTTACATTAGGGAGATTGTTCGTCTCCATGGGGTGCCAGTATCTATTATCTCTGATCGGGGTACGCAGTTTACCTCGCGGTTCTGGAGAGCGGTCCAGCGGGAATTAGGCACCCAGGTTCAGTTGAGTACAGCATTTCATCCTCAGACGGATGGCCAGTCCGAGAGGACTATTCAGATTCTTAAGGACATGCTTCGGGATTGTGAATTCACCTGTACATAGTTGTAAGGCCCCGTAAAATTTTTGTGCATAAAACCTAGTAGCTGTGGTGTCATGGTCCGAATAATGTGTTAGGAATGCGTAGAATTCTTCGCGGCGAGCTTGCTCGCCGCGGTTCGGACCCTTGGTAGTGATTTAAGAGTCAAAAATGTTGAGAATAAAATTTTCCAGAAAAATGTCAAATCTGCGGTCAAGAATGCGACCGCAAACCTGACATGCGGACCGCATTCTTGCCGCAAATCGTTCCAGAGAGTTGCCCAAAATCGTGTCAAAAGTGCGGTCAATATGCGATCGCATGTCAAATCTGCGATGCACTTTTGCGACCGCAGAATCAACATGCGGTCCGCATAGTGACCGCATTCCTTAACAGAACCCGCATAACTTTGAGGCCATTTTTGCGGTCACTTTGCGGACCGCATGTGGATTCTGCGGTCGCATAGTGACCGCATATTTGACTCCGGCCCAGATTTTTGTAACATTTTGACCCGATCTCTTCTTTAATATAACACCTTTCTTCTTCATTTTATCATATCATCTCACCAAAATTAGAGAGAGAAGAGAGGGTTTTTAGAGAGAGAAGTTCTTCATCTTCAAAGATTGTTCCAACTACTTAATTCCAAGGGATCCTAGGGCAAGGATTCAACTTCCCCAATCTTTTCAAGGTAAAAACCCTAACTATTTTCTTTGATTTTCAGTTTTAATTGGGTAAAGAGAGGTTTGCATATAATAGCTTTTAAAAATAGAATTTTTACACTCATGCATGATTATTGAACTTGATTTCTAGTAAAAAGAAGTGAGTAGAAGTAAGAGTCTTCAAGAACAAGGTTGGCAAGAGTAAGATAGCTTGGGTAAACATAAAGTAGGAAGTTAACGGGAGAAAACTCATCACCAGGTATGTATGGCTAATTTTGATTCTTGTGAAATCGCCTATATGTGTGAAGTTTGTTTGTTTCGTGTTAAATTGACAAATTGTGTGAAATTCTTGATGTTGTTGTTGGATATTCAAAGTTTGTTGTCGAGCTATGAGTGATGTAAAATGAGAGTTTAATTTGGCAAAAGAATTGTGAATAATGACTATGATGGCCTATATGGCACCTTGTGGAAAACAAACGAAACACTTGAGAATTGGTTTATTGTGGAAAGAGATGAAACACTTGAATTGTGGAAATATTGTAACATGGTTGTGATATTGAATTGAGAAGAAATTGAGAACATGAACCAATGTGTAAGTTACTTATTTGAACTTGTTGAAATTGTGTGTAGTACCTTATCTGCTGTTTGAAATTGTTGTGTTTTCAACTGTAAGGCGGGGTCGTGTTGCGCGCCGCAACGTGGGGAAATAAGGTGTGGGTTGGGGTGATAAGGGTGGCCGAGGTAATAAGGGTGGTCGGGGGCAATAAGGGTGGAAAGCGATCGAAATCGCTATTGAAAATTGATACAAAATCATTAATATGAAATTGTGAAAGGAGACAGCAGGAGAGTTTGCAACCTGTGGGGCACCGATTGCCCCTTTGTTTGACTACTTGTGCTTTACGTGATTGATTGGTTATTGTTAAATTGGTTGATTGTAGAAAGTGCTTTGTGTGAGAATTATTTGAAATGAGGAAAATGTGGAAACATGGTTGGCTGGCTTAATTAGTTGTTGATGTAATTTAATGGCTTGAGTTTACTTGGGACAAAGTTTGTCCATACATACCAGTACAATTCAAGTGTACTGACGTCCCTTTTGCCGGGGCGCTACATTCGTGTCATGATTGTAGGTGGATCAGTAGCAGGCACTTCAGCTCATCGGCGGTAGTATCCTTCTCCTTCCACTGCCCGTTTTTGGTGAGCCCCTTTCTTCCTCGGGGCCTTGTGTGGTTCATGCCACTCGGTTTAGATTTCATTTTGGTTTCTTTTGCAAGGTATAGCCGGAGCCTTGTTACCGGCAAGTATCGTATTCCCCATTTTGTATCCTAGAGGCTCTGTAGACATGTAAACTGTGGGACTCCAGTATTATGTATACATTATGTTATGTCGGGCGTTGTAAAAATTGCAATCTTGTTAATGAATCACTCGTATCATTTTATTTGTTTAATGTGAAATCATTCATGGTTAGTAATATATTTGGTTAATGAGAAATAGTCAACACAGGGGTAACGCGTGGGAATGAAAGGCACCCAGGTACCGCTTGACTGGGGCAACCCGGTCGGGCGCCGGTCATGTTCCTCGATTTGGGGCGTGACACTCGTGGGACCAGTTTCTACCATTAGCAGAGTTCGCCTACAATAACAGCTACCAATCTAGCATCCAGATGGCTCCGTATGAGGCGTTGTATGGTAGGCGATGTCGATCACCAGTTGGATGGTTTGAACCGGGAGAGGCTCGGTTATTGGGTACGGACTTAGTTCAGGAGGCCTTGGATAAGGTCAAGACTATTCAGGAGAGATTGCGTTCAGCTCAGTCTAGACAAAAGACTTATGCGGATCGTAAGGTTCGAGATGTAGATTTCATGGTTGGTGAACGAGTATTGCTCCGGGTGTCGCCTATGAAGGGCGTGATGAGGTTTGGGAAGAAGGGCAAGCTCGGCCCTAGGTATATTGGTCCATTTGAGATTCTAGACAGAGTGGGAGGGGTGGCTTACAGATTAGCTTTGCCGCCTAGCTTATCAGCCGTGCATCCAGTTTTTCACGTATCTATGCTTCGTAGATACCACGACGATCCCACTCATGTGTTAGACTTCAGTACTGTCCAATTGGACAATGATCTATCTTACGAGGAGGAGCCGGTGGCTATTCTAGAGCGGTAGGTTCGACAGTTGAGGTCGAAGGGTTATCCTTCTGTGCGCGTTCAGTGGAGAGGTCAGCCTCCTGAGGCATCGACCTGGGAGTCCGAGTCTGATATGCGGAGCCGCTACCCACACTTGTTTCCTGACTCGGGTACTTCTTCTTTTGTCCGTTCGAGGACGAACGGTTGTTTTAGAGGTGGAGATTGTGACGACCCAAAGGGTCATCACTTATTTAATTAATCATTTCGAGCTTCTGAGGCCTTGAAAACCATATTCTATGTTGCCTCGATTTACGTGCACGATCCGAGCATGTAGCCGGAAAGATTTTGTGATAGAAAATATGAATTCTATGAGAAATTTGGATAAAAATGATATTAATATTGATATGGTTGACTTCGGTCAACATTTTTGGTAAACGGATCCGGACCGAGATTGGATGGTCCCGAGAGGTCCGTAGAAAAATATGGGACTTGGACATGCGTCCAGAGTCGAATTCCGAGGCCTAGAGCCCAAGTTATGAATTTTTATGTGAAATTGTTTTTGATGTAATTATTAAAGGAAATAAATTAATTGACCTTGGTATCGGGCTCGTATTTTGGTTCCGACGCCCGGTACAAGTCTTAAATATTATATATGTGATTTATGTAAAGTTTGGTGACATTTGGATGTCGTTTGAGATGTTTTGGACCTTGAGTTCCAAGTTAAGAAGTTTTGAAAATCAAAAGTATGAAAATCATGAGTTTGAGGCTTGATTTGATTAAAATGAAGTGATATTGGCGATATGATCGCACGAACAAGTCCATAATGTGTTTTTGAGGTTGTGTACATGTTTGTTTGGAGCCCGGGGGCTCGGGTAAAGATTTGATAGGCCGTTGGATGAAATTCTGAATTTTGAACTGCTGGTTTTTTTCACCCAGCTGTTGGCTTCGCAATTGCGAAGAATTTCTCGCAATTGCGAAGGGGATAGTGTAAGGCAAGGCTCGCAAATGCGAACCTTTATCGCAAATGCGAAGCCAGCCTTGTTCGCAAATGCGAACAATTGTTCGCATTTGCGAAGGTCCCCAGTGCTGCCTATGTTCGCAAATGCGAACAATAGTTCGCAAATGCGAACATTTCCCATACTGCCTTGGTTCGCAAATGCGAACCATTGTTCGCAAATGCGAACACTGCCTTATACAGCATGTGTTCGCAAATGCAAACATTGGTTCGCAAATGCGAACATCCCTTTGACTGCCAGTGTTCGCAAATGCGAACAAATGTTCGCAAATGCGAACTCCCCAGCCTTAGCTTATTTTTCAAACTCCAGAAATTGGTCGGGGTTCGCAATTGCGAACCCATGTTCGCAAATGCGAACACAGGAGACCTGAAAAACACGAATTTCAGTCATTTCTTCACATTTCACAAAACCAAAACACCCATTTGCGATTCTTCAAGGATTTCTTCTTCATCAAAACGATTGTAAGTCACTTTTTACTTAATTCTTTCAATTCCTAACATCATTAAACATGTTTTTCATAAGAAATCAATGATTTTCATGGTAGAATTCTTGTTTTTGTTAGAAAATAGGGTTTTTCATAAATTGGGGAATTGGACCTCGAATTGAGGTCCGATTTTGAAACAAATTATATATATGAACTCGTGGGGGGATGGGTAACCGGATTTTGGTCCTAACCCCAAGTTCTGACCATGTGGGCCCGGGGTTGAAATTCACTATTTCGGGCAGAATGTTGTAAAAGTTGTATTTGGTCTTAAGAATTAGTTTGTTGAGTAGAATTGATGATATTAAATCAATTGTATATAGATACGGTTGGATTGGAGCCAAGTTGAAAGAAAAAGACATTTCCACGGATTGAATTGTTCATAAGCATTCGAGGTAAGTGTTTGTTCTATCCTAGCTTGAGGGAATAGGATTATGTGTTATGTGTTATGTGATCGAGTGCGGTGTATGGGCTGTGGTGACGAGCATCCATACACCGGCGTCTAGTATGACCGTGAGTCGTTGGAAAATGATTATTTTGAGATATATTACAGATGAATTGATATTGTTCTCCCTTGTTGGGACTTGTTGTGAAGATAATTATTGATTGCCCTTGATGGGACGGTTTATAAATTGTTGTTTCTTTCTTTGCCCTTAACCGTGATTGTTATTTGGGTGAGGAAGAGTGATAATGCACGAAGGGTGATGCCGTGCCATGTTTATTTATTTATGCACGAAGGTTAATGCCGTGCCATGTTTATTTATTGATTATGCACGAAGGATCATGCCGTGCCCTGTTATTGAACCATGTACGAAGGATCATGCCGTACTATGGATGTGAGGATGAGAGTAAAAGCACGAAGGGTGATGCCGTGTACTTTATTTGTTTATTTGGTGAGGATGAGAGTAAAAGCACGAAGGGTGATGCCGTGCAACTATTTGCTATTTCTTGAATTGATATTACTTGTGTTTTACATTATACTTTGTTTTTCCTTGTGAATTTATTCTGTTGTTAATTGTTGAATTCTTTGAGATATTCCTTATTGTGTTATTACCTGATTATTTCTTGTTATTCTGTGGTATACATAGATATTGAATTGCACAGGTTTATGTGGGTGTCTGGTCCTAGGCTTGTCACTACTTCGCCGGGATAGGCCAGGCACTTACCAGCACATGGGGTTGGTTGTGCTGATGCTACACTTCTGTGCGTTTTTGCACAGGTCCAGGTTACGATCAAGAGCAGCAGCAGCAGCGGTAAATTGATTGCGTGGGAGTTGATCACATTTGAGACCGAGGTAGCTTGCAGACGTCCGCAGGCCCAGCGTCTCTCTCTTTAATTATGTTATTATCTGTAGTCTCTTTGTTCCGAGACAAACAGAATTATGTTATATTTCCTTCAGACTTTTATGTGTAGTATTCCATAGTAGTTCGTGAGTTGGTGACTCCACGTCTTGGGTAGAGGATTTCAGTATGATTTTCACTTTGTAATTAGTTATTTCCATTTCTATAAAGTATTCCGCATTTGTTTAATTAAAAATTGTGTTAAAAACAGGATAGTATGAATACAGCGGCTTGCCTAGCTACCACGAGTAGGCGCCATCACGATACTGATGTTGGGGGAAAATCCGGGTCGTGACATTCATGCATTAGGCGCCCACCTGGATAACAAGGGAATAGTTTTCTGCATTTGCATTTCTTGCATCAGGCGCCCACCTGGATAACAAGGGAATACATTTCTACAATTTTAATTTCTGCTCAGGTGCCCACCCGTATAACAAGGGAATACATTTCTGTAATTCTAATTTTTGTTCAGGCGCCCACATGTATAACAAGGGAATATATTTCTGCAATTTTAATATTTGTTCGGGCGCCCACCTGTATAACAAGGGAATACATTTATGCAATTTTAATTTCTGTTCAGGCGCCCACCTATATAACAAGGGAATACATTTCTGCAATTCTAATTTCTGTTCAGGCGCCCACCTGTATAACAACGGAATACATTTCTGCAATTTTTATTTCTGTTCAGGCGCCCACCGGTATAACAAGGGAATACATTCCTGCAATTTTAATTTCTGCAACTTTGGTTTGTGTTAGCTAACATGAGTAACACCATAACATGAAAAGCCCATAGTAGGGCAAAAGGAAAAGCTTGTTGTTTTTGTTTTGTTTTGAGCAGGTATCAGTTTGAAGGCAAGAAGTACCATCAAAAATAAAAATAAAAAAGAGGGGGAGCAAGGGAAAGAAAATCAACAAAAAAGAAAGTTAGCATCACAGAAAATCAAGGAAAAAGAGACAAAGAAGAGCAAGAGACAAGAAGTTAGATAGGAATATTTGTAATTCGTAGAATCATAGCTTAGAATAGCTTATTCGTTTCACATTTTATCCCCCCGATGTAATAAGGAGTAGGTCAGCAAGTCTCAATAGTGTCAATGCAACAGTAAGTTTGGTGGTTTCTAACTGCCAGACCTTCCCGAACTACACTGACCAGATTCTTGTTTAGCCCAGGATATGAAGGCAACCTCTGAAGCAGGGTGCGGTCAAAAGGTTTTCAAAAATGGTTTCACGGAATATGCCAATTTGCAAAAATCTCTCATTACTGCTCACTTGTCTTTGCACTTAAACTCTTCGTGTTCCCGAGCAAAGAGGGGCAGCTGTGAGCACGTGATTTTTGCACTAAGCAAATAAATTCCAAAATTAAATAAATAATAATTTTGAGTGTAATTGCATGATTTGTTTGAATTTAAATACACTGTGAGTGTTTGAATAATTAGAAAATTAAAAAATATAGGAGAAATACTTGCATTTTTCATTAATTAGTTTTAAAAGAAAAAAAATAAAAAAAAATATACATAGCTTTAATAGCGGAAAATATAAAAAAATAGTAGAAAATTGTCAAAAAATGCCAAAATATTAGTGAGAGTAGGAAATTAAGTATTTTAAATAGTAGAATAAATAAAATACAAAAATAAATAAAAAAAGAATTGGTTTAAAATAATTAAAATACAAGTAATAAGAACTGGGCCAAGATTAAGTCTGAATTATGGCCCAATGTTTTAGCCCAATAGATCCGGTCCAGGTATTTAAATTGATAGAATCTCAGCCGTTCACTTCCTCGGATCCAATGGCTGAGAATATTAATGGATTTATAATGGTTAATTAATATGAGAGCCTTGATCTCAACCGTCCAATCCAGATGATCCTACGGAGGAGACCTGTGGCCTCATGTGGGTCAATACGGCATCGTTTGATTAAGCCAAGCCCTGACCGTTGATCATCAGAGATCCAATGGACAGGATCACCTTGAGGACTCCGAGTATATAAGGCTTTGGTCTCAGTAGAGACCAGCCATTATACACTCCACAAAACCCTAGCCGCCTCTGTTTGTCTTCTTCTTCTTCTCTTCATCTACGCCGGCCATGGAGGCCACCGCCTTTCATGGTGGTCTCCGGCCACTCCTTTCACCACCCCTCTCATCTTCTTCATCTCCTCCACAAACCACACCCCAAGACCTAAAACAAACCTTGAAACCTCCTGTTCTTGAAACTCCCGTCATCGAAGTTCGTCTCCGGTGACCTCAAACTATGACACCGGTTCCCAACTTAACACCAAAGAACCACCATCCCCAGATCTATCACCCCACATAAGCTACCACCCTCGAATCTCCCCCTAACGGTTCGAATCTTCAAAAAAGAGTCGCCGAAACCCTAATTCTGGCCGACTCGAACAAACCACTAAACCAAGATCCCACCTTTTCCCTCTCAACACCCCCCTTCTAACCAAAACCCTAAAAGACTTCGTCTTGAAGTCTAACAAGAAAACAAGAAAAAAAGAAAAAAAGAAATTAAGAGAAAGAAAAGAAAGACTAGAAAAAAAGAGAGAAAAGAAAGAACAAGAAAAAAGAATCAGGAAGCTCAGGGGACACGCCCTGCAAGCTAAGTTTTCCCATTCCCTTTACTTGCTCTTTTTATTATTTTTCTTTGCTTTGTATTTTTTCTTCTGTGTGTTTAATATACTTCTCCTGATAAAGATAGTCGAATAAAACTAGGGTTTTTAGTTTGTCTGTTTTCTTGTTTAAAAATCTGTTCTTCTTTACTTTTGTTTATCTTCAAATGATTGTTGCTTATGTTATTAGACTGCATGTTTTAGATTATGTATTTTCTCAAGTCATTCTCTATGTTTTCCTATTTAAAGATCTGTTCTTCCTCACTTTTTGTTTATCTTCGAATGTTTGTTTCTTGTTTTAGATTGGGTATTTTCTCAGTTTATTCTCCATGTTTTTCTGTTTAAGGATTTGTTCTTCTCTATTTTAGGTTTATTTTTGAATGTTTGTTTCCTGTTTATACTAAGGATTTTTCTTTGATGTTGGTTTACAATATCTCTTCTGTTCTTTTATCTGCTAACAGGCATGTTTAAGATTGGGTTTGATATTTGGAAACCTGGTTCAGTGATTCTGATTCTCATTTCTGTCATTTTCATATGATAGATTAGGGACTTTTCTTCATTTATGCTTCATGTCTTTCCTATTCATCTTCACTTTTCTTATCTGTTCATCCGCATGTGTTAGATTAGGGATTAGTCTTTGGAAAGTTTAGATCCGTTGGTTCTGATAATTATCATCCTTGTTTACTCTATTAGAGCCATGTCATGATAGTTTAAATGTTCTTTTGTTTGGGTAGACCATGTCTCAATTCCCTTACTGTTTTGTGGGATTTAGTCCTGATGTGCTTATATCAATGAATTTTAAGTGTGTTTTGGGTTTTTCAGTGATTCATTCAACATAAAAATGGTTGTAACTAAGCCTGTTTGATGTTTAATTGACACTTTGCTATTGAAACTAAGTCTGTAAATCTAATTGATTGAGATTCAAGATTATCCAACTTTTCTCCGAGTTTTAATTGATTGATGAACAAGTTTGGTTTCATTTGGCTATGTGTGCAATTGTCCGTTGAAATGGCTATGTTTGTAATGATTTTACGTTAGTGTGAGCATTGTTAATGCCTATCAGGCTTAAGGGATTTGGTTATAGCTGCAGTAGTACTAGGATTCACAAGTGGTTAATTCTGAAAACATATAGTAAGATAGGGTTAAAATTGAAAATCACAAAAATAGGCTATAAGTTTAATAAATGACCAAGAGTGGTCAATTCTGCAATTGACCTACTCTGCTAGGTCTTTCACACACTGGCCAACACTTGAATGGACTAGTTGTGTAATAATTAGTTAAGTCTGAAAATTTTGACTTACCAAGGCCCTAATTAAGCCATGAGTCACGGGTGGCTAGACCTGCAAAGGTCTTAGCCAGACCTGTGTTCAGTAATGGGCTTCAATTGCAAAAGCCAAGTCTAAACTTGAGACTGGCCAAATCTTAAATAGTTCAAATAGAACAATAAAGCAGGCTAGTCCTGTAATTAGCTTAAAAATGAAATA
The DNA here is from genome assembly GCA_032618575.1 of Nicotiana noctiflora. Classification (NCBI taxonomy): domain Eukaryota; kingdom Viridiplantae; phylum Streptophyta; class Magnoliopsida; order Solanales; family Solanaceae; genus Nicotiana; species Nicotiana noctiflora. The sequence goes on along the minus strand of JASVEL010002305.1, from coordinate 9,677 downwards.
AAGTTCTTAATTAACAGAAAATGAAGCAAAAATGGTTAAAATTGAAATAATTCCTTAAGTCAAAATTGGCCAGTCCTTAAATACTAATACAAGGACTGGCCCTTAGTTAAATAAGAGTGAAAATGCTGAAAACCTAACCTAGGTAGGTCGCGTAATTTAGCTATGTCCTTAAGGGCATAAAGGGAACTTAAAATGGTAAAATGGTAGATTAACTAGAGCATATAGGGATATAGGAGACATTTGTGCTTCTGATTTCTGCAATTTTGCAGAGATTTAAGGGTATAATGGTCTCACTAAAAAGGGAAATCAGTAAAAATCACTAACAAGTAGGGACACTTTGGTAAAAGCTTCAAAATAGAATAAAAAAGAACCTTCCAGCACATGCTGGAAGGGATCTTGTAACTGAATTGGGGTGTAAAGTGTAGATTTAGTAAGTTTAAAGGGGAGGGAAATGGGATTAATCCCTATTCTTTCCCCCCAAAAATTTTGCCTATATACACCTATAAATACCATCTTTTAATACTGATTAAGAGCTGTTTTTTCACATAGAAAAATCCAGAGTGCAATACACTAGCAATAACAAATAGTTTTTCTGCAATTTTTGAGTGAGAATTACTGTTTAAGTTTATTGTTTGTGGGGATTTCTGCTCGACTTCTTCTGGGTTTCATATCTGCTGTTTGTTATGTTGTGTTGCTCGTTTGGAATTCAATCCTACACTGTTGCTCCTGCTTGTTGAGTCTGTTGCTGTGCTTACTCCTATTCCCCTAGAACTCATTGATCTCCTTTTGCTGAATCAGGTACATACTATGATTGCTCCAATGTAATACTGAATGTTGATGAAATGGAGTTCAAGCTTAAACTTATCACTGCTATTCTGTATTTTGTCTTACTTTTCATTAATAGTCTAGTATAGTCTAGATCTGTAATTTGTTAATGTAGTATGGTATGTATAAGTAGAAAATCAAACAAAAACAATGTAATAGATAGAATGATAGTAGTAGTGTAGTCGTAGATAGTATATCACCTAGTTAAGGTAAGTAAAACTCTTAAAACAAGCTAAGTAACCATAGTATGAATCAATAATAATAACTCTCACAGCAGTAACATAAAAACACTCACATAGTTAATTAGATTTGTGATTCAGTATATAGATACAAACAAGTTCAAAAAGAGAAAAACAGTTAGAAGAAACATTAATCCATTTGCAACTGGGTCTGTGACACTGAATGAGTGTAGTAAAACCACTAATATAATCATGTATATATCATTAAATCACTTAGTCTTAGATAATCAGAGTTGTCGTAGTAAATAACTGAATTGTTTAGCTTGATAATGTCTTACATAGTTAAATCGCTTTTCTCTTAATTTCTTAGTTAAGTAACATCAGTATTGGGTGTAAATCAGTTCTCAGAAAACAAAAGTGTAAAAGTAGACGATTCTCATATTGCATCAAGTTGTTATGGTTTAAAGTTAACATTGATCATTTTCTATAGTAATTTTCTCCTTTGATGAATAAAGAGTAATTTGGTTTCACTTATTAATTCTGTATGTTTGCTTTACTCTGTGTGCTTCATTTCTACTTTCATTATTATTACTTCGATCTGGTTTGGGCCTAGTACGCAACATGGACTTGAACTGTGGTACGAAGCTGAGTGGGCTGTTGAACAAAAGCCTGAAGACAGTCTGGGTCACTATGACCCAGACAGATCCAGCGACCTATTAAGTATGGGTGCAGAGGCCCAGGACCAATAATGGCAATAACAATGGCCTGGGACCAATTCTGAAATTATGGTGGATTATAAACAACTAAGGAAAAAACCAGTATAGAAAATATAGTGAAACAATAGGATTGGACTATAAAAATTAACCGGGATGAGCCTCACGCGACACCAAATAGTTGGGCCCCCTTTAGTAATAAAGTAAATGTGTAAATAGATTCGAGAAAGCTAGTAGTGAATTCCATAGCTTCTCCCAAAAGACTTAAAAGCCACTAGACATTATTAGGCACGTTTAATATACTTTCCTTAAATACGAGTGTGCACTTGGTGCAACTCAAATCCCAAATCCCGACGAAGCCGAAATGTACTAAAGGTCACAGGCGTACTGGTTGCGGTGTGACTCAAAGTACATTTTCACAACGTCGTAATTCTTTAAAAATATTAAAAGTGAAAACACATACATATTGTTTAAAATTTACAACAAGTCAAATAAGATTGAGAATGACGGTTGAGCGACCATGCTAAAACCATGGAATCCGGCAGTGCCTAACACCTTTTCCCGGGTTAACAGAGTTCCTTATCCAGGTTTTTGTTTCACGGACTGTAATAACAGAGTCAACTTCCTCGGATTCGGGATTAACCGGTAACTTGTGATACCATTATCTTCCCAAGAGGCGACTCTGAAAATTAAATAAAAAATCCCGAACCGATTGTTCTTTATGTGGAAAAACTCCTTCCTCTTTGTTGTTATATCCTTCTCGGGTATTTGAACACTGAGGTATACCTTACGTATCTTTCCAAATGTATCGGTACAAGTCAGGGGTAGTAAAACGGGAGGTGTGACAGCAGTTAAAAAGCTGAGGAAAACACACAACATCTTTTGATTGCACCAGAATTAATAACCATATTCATATATTTTCCTTCTACATTTGTCAACTACCCAAAACCATTGGAAAACAATCTCGGTACCACGATCGGTCCTTGTAGACTTGGGTCGAATTTGCCTTTGGCTTCAACCGATGATGTATTTCAACGGTATTTGTTTATGTTCTATCTGCCCCCAGTTTCACTTGATTTGGGCTCGAAGTGATTTCAAAATGCGTTTACTTATTTCCCTTGAATCATTGTTTCATTGCTTCATTATTAAACTAACTTTTAAAACACGCTGAGAATTATACGCATTTCGTGTCACTAGAACTAGAATGAAAAGAATCGCAAAAAAGAGAAGGGAACTAGACAAAATGACTAGGAATGGCGAGAAAGAGAGAATTGCATTAGACTGACGGTGAAAGATTTTTAACAACAAAACAAGAAAACTGACTAGTTACAACCCTTGAACAGACCTAGATAGCACTAAACACACTATTATGACTAGAAAAATCAAAGTGAAAAGATAGAAGGGTTTGAATCACAAGAAAATGTCCAGATTAAAACCCTGGGATAACCCGGACAACAAAAATGACACCAAAATAAACCACCAAAACTCCAAGAGATGGAGCGTCTTTCCAACCACAAAACTTGACACCTTAGCCACTGGATAGCCCATCAAAATTACTGGGACCTTCATTCAACAAGTTTCCGAGAGGATTCTCATACTCCCCATCACCATGGATCTTCCCCACAAAATATGCACCATCATATACAGGTAAAGGATTCTGTATAATGTTCTGGTTGCCACTGTCCTGGACCGCAATTATGCCTTCCTAAATCATTCTTTCTATCTCTCTTTTCAAATCTTGACAACTTTGACATTGTGCCCCTATGCATTGGAATGGTATTCACACCTTTTAGACGGTTCAAAGCTTTTTGCACGCTTGTTCACATGATTTGGAGGAACCGGTGCAATCAGGTTATAATGCTTCAGTTTCTCATACAAGTCTGCATATGATTCTTCGATGGGGGTGAAGGATTCCTACTTATATGCCCTTTCTTGCTTGAGATATTAGTTGGCCCACAAACCCGCTCTGTGGGGATTCCTATAGGTTCTTAGAGGTGGGTAGGTGTTTTGAGTTGGGCACATATTTTGTGGAATGGGTGCATGCCATGTCGTGTGGGTAGGATGTTGGGGGTATGCATGGACATGGTGGACAGAGAAGTGGGGGCCATGGGGTGGGTAATAGTGTTGTGGATTATGGGAGTAGATTTGTGGATGGGGTCGAGGTTGATGGTAATATGGTGAAGGGCCCCTGAACCAAGTTCTCGTGACAACTATCACCACATCTTCTTTATTTTTCTTTCCCAGTACCCCTCCACTCTAGATAGCTTAGGTAGTTGCCTTGATTGTCAAATAGCTTATGATTTTGTCGGATTTGAGCCCCTCTTCAACCATACTTCCAATTTTCACTACCCCATTAAAAGATTTTCCCACTTCTAAGACCAGATGATCATAATAGGTAGGCCCCAAAGTCTGCCGAAAATAATCAACCATTTCGCCTTCTTTCATTAGAGGATCGACCCTTGCAGCCTGTTCCCTCCATCGGAAACCATAATCTTTGACGCTTTCTCCGGGCTTCTTCTCAATTTTAGTCAATGAGAGATGATCTGGGATGATTTCGAGGTTATATTGAAAGTGACCTACAAATGTTAGGGCCAAATCATTCTAGGTGTACCACCGCGCCGGATCTTGCTGCGTGTACCATTCCAAAGTAGCACCACTGAGACTTTGATTAAAGTACGTCATTAAAAACCCATCTCGTCCTCCGGCTCCTCCTATCTTACTACATAATCCTCTTTGTTGAGCTATAAGGTCACCATGTCCATCATACAAATTAAACTTTGGTAACGTGAACCCCGCGGGCAACTAGATGTCGGGAAACAAGAAGAAGTCCTTGTTGGACACACTTACTTGACCACCTAATCCTTGCATATTCCCGAAGGATTGCTCCAGGATTTTTACTTTCGAAACATTTCTTCCTATTCCTGATCCTTAAGCGGCTTGTCAGATTCTGCCGGGAGCTCAAGGTGAGGAGTGTAAGAATATGGCTCAGGAGCTTTACATGTAGGCTCAAGAGGGTAGTACTAGCTATCGTGAGCTTGAAACAGGCGCTCACTAGAAGATCTTTGCACTGTAGTAGGTGGCAGCACCACAAAGACAAAGGGTGATTGGTGGGGCAGGGTTTTATTAGTGTGGTAGAGCTTGGGGAGGATAAGAGGTGGTGCTATAACTCTATTAGTGGAAAGGGATATGTGAAGATGCATGCACAAGAGGGGGTTCCTGAGACTGAGCCAAAGGTGGGAAATATACTGGATGGGTGGGATAAATTGGCGTCGGCTGACCCTTAGCCCAAGACTTATGCATCTCGGCCATCTGGTGCCTCAACTTATACATATCTTCCTTCATCGCTTTGACATCTACCACTTCTACCTCTTTTGATGGGTCCACGATACTAGTGTCAGATTCTTGGCCTGTTATGTTCATTTTGGTTTTTTCCCGGGTGTTGTAAGAATGAGTTGCCAGGATGCCAACTGTCTTTTGTCCTTGTGTTGTAAAGACGAGTTACCACTCTAAAACAACAAACCAACCACCTGACTTAAGTGACATGACAAAATGAAACCACCACGTTAGCGTTAAGGGATTTAACATTTTGTTAACAATTTTTGATTGGTCGCATGCGTCATCCCGGCTTTGTACTTATTTCCAATTGTAAACTTTTTATTTCTTTGTTGTTCTTTTTTTTTCTCTTTTTATTTTCTTCTTTCTTTTTGTTTTCCTCTTGCCTTTCTTGATTTTTCTTTCCTTTCTTTCTTGTTTTTCCGCTATTTCTTTCCTTTTGCCTTTTTGTGGGTTTTCCTCTTTTTCCTTTTTTTCTTTTCTTTTGGTTATGGTCGAATCCTACGTGGAATGCCTACGTATCATGACCCCGCATGAATCAGAACGAGCATAGTTCATGAAATTTAATTCAAAAATAAAGAGATAATTTTTTGGGATTTTCAAATTTGTTTTTCTTAAAGGGAACTACATAAGCACACTCAAAATAACAAACTACAAACTTGATGATTAATACTAGATCAAGAGTACATTAAAGCTTCACATCCTGGGGCCCGTGGTGCATCACTCGACATCGCCACAGGCCTCTGCAAGACTGAGAAGGTTTCAATGTCAACTGCGACTATTTGAAGAATATTGGCTATGTAATGGCTTATTTTGACAAAGTGACTATTTTAAAAAAAAAATTTGTTTAAGAAACTACAAACTCGATGATTAAAACAAGATCAAGAGTACATCAAAGCTTTATATCCTGGGGCCCGTGGGGCTATCACTCGGCATCGCCACAAGCCTCCGCAAGACTGAGAAGGTTTCAATGCCAATTGCGACTATTTTAAAAAACAACTGGCCATGTAATGACTTATTTTGACAAAGTGGCTATTTTCTTGAAATTTCAGACAAAACTTGATTTTGCAGATACGGCCTGTCAACACTTCCGAGAGCAAGATTTTAAGATTGTGCCCGCAAATCGTTTAAAAATGAATCAAGGTGGCTGTTCTTGCAAAAATGGCCTTCCGACATCCTTTTGAGGGACATTCGACTTATTTTAAACAAGAGTGGCATCACCCGACTTATTCATAACAAAAATTAAAATTTGATAATTTTTGGTTATTTTTTGCAAAAAGGGGTGGTTGGACCCGATGAGGGTTGCCTACGTATCTCACACTTTGTGAGAATCAAACCAGCGTAGTTCGGACCGATTGGCCAAAATCAAAGCTATTTTGAACAACCATTTCCTTTCCAAATTTTTTCTTTTCGCTTTTTCATTTCATTTTTAATTTTTTTAAAAATCCGACACTATTCCGTACTATTTGGGTATTAGTTTTTCAAACAAATGATTACCCTCACTTAGTCCTAACACTACTATCTTTCATATTTTTTTACTAATGTAACGACCCGATCGGTTGTTTTGAGCTCCAGCAGGTCATTCAGCAGATTGAGGTCTTGAGCAGCTTCATCTCTGGTATATTGACTTGTGTGTATGGTCAGAATTACAATTCAGGAAGTTTGGAGTCAATTCTAAATGGAAATTCTCATTTTGAAAGCTTAAGGTTGAAGAAATGAACTAGGATTGGAATTTTAAGTAAATGACATCGGAATTGGGATCAGATAGATCCAGCATGCTCGTATGATGATTTTTAACTTGGGCGTATGTCCGGATTTGGTTTTTGATAACCCGTGAGCATTTCGGCGTATATGGTGGAAGTTAGTATTTTAGAAGAATTTCATAAATTTGGGTTGGAAGGCATTTTAGAGTTATAGATGTCCATTTGGGATTCCGAGTCTAGGAATAGACCCATATGGTGATTCCGGAGTTGGGAACCCGATCGAAAGTGAATTCAGATGTCCGCAGGTCATTTTGAAGTCATTAGGCTAAATATAGGACTTTGAAGGTTTATGAGAAAATTCGACCGGAAGTGAAAATTTTGATATCGGGGTCGGAATGCGATTCCGAAAGTTGGTGCAAGTCCGTAATGTCTAATGTGACTTGTGTGCGATACGGGAGTCAGAATGGAATTTTGATAGTTGCTGAAGCTTCATTAGATGATTTGGGATATGTCCGCAAATTTTCAGATCATTCGGACATCATTTGGTCGGGTTTTTGATCGAATGTGAATTTGAAAGTTTAAGTTTAAGTTTGAATCGAATTCTAGGATTTTTGTGATTTTTGATGTTTAAGGTAGCATATTTATGATCCGAGCAAGTTTGAATGAAGTATTAGGTTGAGCTTTTGTTTTTGGTTGAGGTCCCTAGGGCCTCGGGGTGATTTCGGATGCCTAACGGGCATTTTTGGTTTTGGAAAAAGCTGCTGAAATGCAGCAGATTTTCAGGTGCTAGTAGGCTACTTTGGGAGCTCATATCTTGTAATCTACAAGGAATCACAAAAAGTACAAAACACGAAAGTTGTAGACCTTCGTGTCTAGTCTCCAGAACTCTAAAGAACTAGTAATTTGGACATCTGTACTACAAGTTATAATCGACGGAAAATGACTGCTGGAGCAATAGGATTTACAACTTGTATAACCCAGGTGCAAGGTACAACTCGACGAAGCACGAGCAGATTCTTTATTACACGAAATTGGTTTATTTCTTTCACTTATTTCATTTGATTTGGAAGATTTTGGTGAGCTTCAAGAGGGGATTTTCATCATCAATATGAAGGTAAGTTATCCCCACCTATTTTGAGTTAAGTACATCAATTATGTATGGATTTGAGCATGAAAATTGTAGAAAAATTGAGGATTTAGACCTAGGGATTTGAAAATAAGATTTGGTGATTTGAGGAGTCAAATAAACTCTGATTTTGATGAACTTATATGTATGGACTCGTGGCGAGACGAGGATTCTGAATATATGAGTTTCATAATTATTCAAGAAGCGGGCCCGGGGCTCGGGTTTTGGCAACTTCATGTTTTTGGGTGTTTTCCGAGTCCTTTCGATTGAGTTATGATTCATTAGCCTATTTTGATGTATTATTATTGGTTTTGATCGTATTTGGCACCCGAGGAGGTCGATTTACGAGGAAAGCGCAAGGCGAGCTAGGACTTTTGGCCGGTTCGAGGTGAGTGGTGGTAATAAATGATGTACTGAGGGTTTGAAACCCCGTACTTTCACTATATAGTGCTATGCTGAGATGAAACATGCATCATGTGACGAGCGTGGTGGTATTGTGACTGGGGATTTGGACTTGGTCCATCCCGACAGATAGTTTACTATGTATAATGACTGAGATTGGGCTTATATTTGTGTATTTGGGCTAGTAGCCGTGTTTGGGGCCTTATGCCGATCTGTAGAGTATTAGGGAAGCTTGTAGAGCTAAGTGACCCTTATACCATGTTGGAAACATGCACTCAGCCGTATTCATAGCTGTATAGCATATCATGAACCAGTACTAGATGTGTACTCTAAGAGAGACTACTTGGGGTTGCATACCCTGTTCTAGCTGAGTGGGCCCGAGAGGCCAAGTCTATATTGACTTAGATGGGGTCGAGGACCCATTGTGAGGTATTGATATAAATACTAAAATTAATTACTCCTAATTGTAGAATTAAATCATCTTGCATGAGGAAAATATATCTCTATGCCTACGTCGAAAACATATTTGTAAGGTCATTAACATCAAAGCACAACCATCAAGTATACTCACACTCATCAAGCTCACAGTGCCACACACAAATGCCCCTCACCATCACACACACAATCACACTTAGCACTGTACGGGTGTCTGGCACAAATGCTTCTCACCAATACACACATAACCGCACTCAGCATTGTACGATTACCAAAGCATATATATATATATATATATATATATATATTGGATCGGGCCGCACGCCACAACGCAATATATATTGGATCAGGCTGCACGCCGCAGTGCTATATATATTGGATAGGCCTGCACGCCGTAGCGCTATACATTGGATCGGGCTGCACGCCGCAGCACTATATATATTAATATAGTACTACATCTGGTGCATGCCGCAGCGCTATATATATTGGATCGGGTTGCACGCCGCATCATTTATATATATACATATATATTGGATCGGGTTGCACGCCGCATCAATATGAGTGAGGACTAGGTCAGCGTGGGATCATTGTGAGACGGTTGTGGATTAGAATTGGGCTTATCATTGGGGAGATGACTTACCTGTACGGTTATTCTTAGAACTGTTTAGTGATAGTATAGGTGTTCTTACTTCCAGTTGTTATTTATTATTATTACTTTCTGAGTTGAAAGATTCTCACCCCACTGTGCATATACAGGTGTTCAGGAGGGTAGTTGAGCTACCCGCAACTGCTACATTTCTATTATTCCGAGGAGACTTCGAGGTAGCTGCCGGTGTCCGCAGGACCCGATCTCTCCCTCTCTATCATTTTGTCTTTTACTATATTGCCTAGACTTGGATTGTATAGGATATTTTCCATCTGTTAGAGGCTCAGACTTGTGACACCGCGATTGTTGGGCTGT
>JASVEL010002304.1:0-110793 GCA_032618575.1 Nicotiana noctiflora | reverse complement strand
GTTAGGAAGATTTTCTTCTAATCTTGGGTCGGCATATTGGGTGGTCACAAAGAAAGTGATGAGATATCTACAACGCAACAAAGACTTTATATTTGTACACAAAAATTTTGATGATCTGGATCTTCTTGTATATTCAAATTCTGATTTTGAAGGTTTTCAAGGTACCATAAAATCGACTTCTGGGTATATTTTTATGTTGGGTGGAGGTACTATTTCTTGGAAACGTGAAAAGCAGAGCATCACTGCTATGATTCATTATTAGTCCTTTCTATTGAGACTGAATGGATTGTTATATGGGTCATTATATCCTTGGTTATGTGAGTAGTGTGGCCATGTAGAGTCTAAAATCTTATTTCAAAATAATTTTCTTAAAATCTGAAATATTTAAAATTATTTTCTTGTCCTCAACTAACGTTAGCGTCCTAGTGGGAGAATATTAGAATTTGGACTTACATTAATTAGTTATAGCCTGAAAGGATACTAGTGTGGCCCAAGTGGTGGATAAATAAAAGGCCTAATATTAAATATTGCGTGTGTAGATAAGTGAGGCACAATAACTGTTGGTCTGTGATGGGTATACACTCTTTATAAATAGAGGCCAACCCCCCTTTCCTTTGCTATTAGAACATTCTATCGTATTCTGCCTCTTGAATACGTGGTAACGGTAGATATCCCATCAATCAAGTTCTCCGGGTTGTGAGAGCGTGTAGCTAGTGGATTGTGTAAGTTGGTCTCAGGCTTAATTGCCGTTTGTTGTCACTGCTGAATCCACGGTGTTTTGACGGTACGCTTCTTGATCCTATTTCAAGATTATATTTATATTTGTGTTTTGATCTCTACTATGATTGCTTATTATTTATCTTATACTATGTTATTATACTATAATATTCAATAATAAAGATAATAAAGTATAGAACTCTCCTACAGATTTTACTATTTTATTAATTAAATATGTGCCTAGATCCAAAAACGGGAGGTTAGGTGTAAGATTTTAGCAATATTAAAGATAGTTTAAGCTATAGGTGTTTAACGGGTGGGCCGGGCCGGTCCGGGTCCAATTTTTTTTAACCCGTACGGGTTCCTTACCGGGCCGGTTCCGGGCTCTCCCTTAACGGGTATAACGGGTTGGGGTTTTTTCGGGTAAAAATTAACCCGTACGGGTTACGGGTTAAAGGGGTCGGACCGGGCCGGGTTTAACGTTTTTTTTTTTTGTAATTTTGTATAACTATTGTAATTTATTTAAAGAACACAAAGTAAATGATACTTGTGCACTTATAAAGTTTCAATGTAAGACTTTAAGTTTGTATTTCAAAAATAAGTTAGATGATTTAGTTTCAATTTAAGACTTTAAGTTTAAAATTGAAATTTAAAAATTGAAGTTTCAAATTTCAATTTAAGACTTTAAGTTTGAATTTCTAAATAATAATTTTAATTTAAGACTTTAAGTTTGCTTTCAAAATTAAAGTTCCAATTTAAGAATTTAAGTTTGATTTTTGAAACTTTAAATTTGACATTCAAACTTAAATTGTTAAAGTTTTAATTTAAGATTTTAAGTTTGAATTTCAAAATTAAAATGTTAAAGTTTCAATTTAACACTTTAACTTTGAATTTCAAATTTAAAGTTTCAATTTAAGTTATATTAAGAATTTGTATTACTTTAAAATATAAATTAAAGAATAGAAGGAATATGAGAAAAATTGCACTTGTTGCAAATTGCAAGTGCTTCTTTTATTTCATATTTCATAACTCAAATTTGAAACTTACAAATTGAATGTTTACATCTTTTAAGACCTGAACATATAACAATAAGTAAATTCGGATGGGTGACCACTTGTTAATATATCTCCAAGTTCCTCGTCTTCTGGGCGATCAACATCTTCATGTCCTTGATTTCTTTTAGTTGAATTCGTACAATGTGCATTAGCAACTTCAGTTGTTGAATATCTATATTTATAGCAAACTTTTAAAAATAAATATGTATAGTTCCATCTAGTAACTCTCCAGTAGTAGGGTTAATAGTTGTTTGACTATCATCACCATCTAGGCCCCATTCTATCGGATGTGCAGCTCTCATATGCCTACTAAGCGTTCCAGTTCCCCCTAAATTTCCTACAATCAAATGTTTAAATGAAACTTTACAAATTTTGCATCTAACTCTATCAGAACCTTCAATTAATTCAAAAAAATTCCAAACCTTACTTCTTTTTCTACGATTAGTCGTCAAAGCCGTATGTGGTCTACCACTAGTGCCACCACCACCACCCCTTGTATCAACTCCAACACTACCTACCCCAGCACTAGGTGCACTAGTAGGTGTAGCAGATATCTCTTCTTCAATTCTTATTTCATTATCTTCTATTCCATAATCTTCTTGTAATTGATCATAATCTATATTTTCATTAGGCGATATTTCAGGAACAATAGATATTGGGCTATTACTTCCAGATGCTGAAGAATTGCCTCTACTTTTACTCCTCTTATCAGTAACTTTTCTACACGCTTTTTTAGCAGCACTAAACATATTGTGAAATTTAAGGAATAAATAAGCTCAAAATAAATATGCAATTAAAATATTAATAAGAGAAAGAGTTGGAGGGAGTGCACCGAATTGGAGCACTTGGTTATGCAATTCCGAATTTCCGATGTTACCACAAACAAACGTCAAGCCAATATTCCAACTTGAAGTTCAAAACCCGAATGATAAAATACTAGATAATTAGAGAATAGGTGAATGAGAGAATTTGAGATTGAGATGAGAATTTTGAGTGAGAAATGAAGAAAGGGGGGGGGGTATTTATAGATTTACATAAGGCTACATTTGTAAATTAAAAAAATGTTAAAAATTAAAAAAAAATGGCCAAAACTTAAATAGATCCGTTGGCCAACGGATTTTTTTGATTCTAGCCGTTTGGGCCTTTGGGGTGGGGCCCATATATCCGAATTTAAAAAGAAAAAAAATTTGACCGTTGAACCGGGCCGGGCCGGGCCGGGCCGTGCCGGTTTACCGGACCGGGCCTACCCGGTTCCGGTTAACCGTTCACAAAAAATTCCCAGAACTAACCCCTACCCCATGATAACCCAGCCCACCCGGCCCTTTTTCTACCGGTCCGGGCCGGTTCCGGTTTCTACCGGTCTGGGCCGGTCCGGAACCGGTCCAACCCAGTCCGTTTAACAGGTTTAGTTTAAGCACAACTAAGAATAACATGATTGAACAGGAACTAGATCTAACGAATCTGAAAAAGGAATCAGTCTCAGCCACAAAACCACATTACTTTTCAAAGGAAAATCACATACTATTGCTAATATAATTAATATACTCAAATGATTTTATTGTTTTCAACTAATAATAAGTATAAATGAAGGGAATTAAATTTTGATTAGATATTACGACAGCATATTTTTTAAATTAAAATAATATGAAAATTGAAAACAAACAGATCTATAAGCGTATTAAAGTAAAGTTCACATATATGTAACCTCAAACATATTTACAAAATCCTACAAGGTGTTCCTGTACTACTTCTCTCTCCATCAACTTTTAGATTTCTTTAGTTGTCTTTACGATTGTAAAGGTAAAATTTATGGTTATCACAGATCTTTGACTTTTAAGTGCATTTATTGTCATTTTCATGTTTTCTAATGTGATTAATGATTGTTTGGCTCATTTTGCTTACATCTTAGAAATCATTCGAATAGGGTTTTATTGTTTTTTGGTGGTCTTGGGTTTTTAGCTTATCGGGCCAATTTACAGTGAGTACACAACTTAAAATAATATTGTCATTTTTAGATTCAATCTCTATAATACTTCACGAGACCACGCTCTTCCCATTTCCCGTCTTCATATCACTGTATTCTTAGTTTTTCGTACTTCCTGGTTTACCATTTTTATGTGTCAATTTTATGCTCAATCCTTGTATTATTGATCCTATTAAATTCTTGTCGATAAGCATTAATGATTTGTTTTTGAGTCTTTCAGATTTAAGGTTACATAAGATTTTTGTTTTTCAACTACCATTTAACGTACTTCAGGCTTTTGGGTGTAGTTCTCTGCTGTATCACTGCATTTGCCCTACTGCTGTCAGGGTTGCACCAGTAGTAGCGGTGGCAGCCTTTTTTTATTTTTGGGTTGTAGTATTTGCTGTGTTTTCAGGGAAATTCTCAAAGTTTGTTGGAGACAAGGTTGGGCGCACGAGCACTAGCACTAGCACTAACAAAGGAGAGTAACTTGGACGAGCATCAGAGAAGGGCGGTGGGAAGCGGTGCGTGAACGTACAACTACATCGAGTACAACAAATCAACTCAGGTTTGGTTCTCGGGAGTTGGTACCTCCCGGTATACTGTTTCTCTTTTGGTGTTAGCTAAGTTGATGTTACTTCAGTTCACAATAGTTCAATCATTCAACTAGTGTACTTGTAGTCACTTGTTTCCTTCTAGTTTGATTTGTTGTCTGCTGTGCACTAGCGAGTCTTCTTTGATTTATCGTAGGTGTAGTGGTTGCAGTCTGGAATGCTAGATTAAGGGTATGTCCTCGGGTGGGGAAAAGTGCGGGGTAAGGGTCAGGGTGTGGGATGGGAGGCAGGGGAGGTAGAGGGGGCAAGGGAGCATATAGGTTGAGAATCGGGTCATGGGACATAGGTTCGCTAAAGAGTAAGTCTATAGAGTTGGCGAAGATTCTTTAGAAGAGGAAGATTAATATAGCGTGTGTAGAGGAGACGAGGTGGGTCGGATCGAGGGAGAGAAACGCGGATGGGTATAAGTCGTGGTACTCTGGAGTCTAGAGGGGTAAGAATGGAGTGGGTATCTTGGTAGATAGCCATTTTAGAGAGTTGGTGGTAGAGGTCAAGCGGGTGAATAATAGATTAATAACTATTAAATTGGTGGTGGGTGAGTGTACTTTAATTGTCGTTAGCGCATACGCGCCGCAAGCAGGCTTTGATGAGGAGACTAAAAGGCACTTTTGGGAGGGTTTGAATGAAATTGTTCGTAGTATTCCACCTTCCAAGAGGTTAATCATAGGAGGAGATTTCAATTGTCATATTGGATCATCTGTAGGTGGTTATACTGAGGTTTATGGCGTCCTTGGTTTCTGGGAGCAAAACGGAGGTGGCACTTCGTTGTTGGACTTTGGCAAGGCATTCGATCTAGCGATTGTGAACTCAAGTTTTTCGAAGCGGGATGAGAACTTGGTTACCTACCAAAGCTTGGTGGCGAAGACCTAGAATGGCTACCTTCTCCTCAAGAGATGCGATAGAAGGTTGGGCGAGGATTGCAAAGTTATCCCATGTGAGACCCTTGCTACGCAAGATAGGCTTTTGGCGATGGACATTGGCATTATAATAAGGAGGAAGAAGAGGTCAATACAAGGCCGCCCGAGGATTAGGTGGGGTGCCTTGACTAAGGATAAAGCTCAGAGTTGGAAGGAAGGTTATCGACAATGGGAGCTTAGAGAAGTAGTGGGGATGCAAATACTATGTGGTCAACAATAGCGGACTGTATAAGGAAGGCAGCGAGATAGGTGCTAGGGATATCTTCAGGGCGCACCAGTGGCGATAGAGGAGACTATTGGTGGAATGCAGTTGTCCAAGGTAAAATGGAAGAAAAGAAGGCAACTTACAAGTGGTTAGTAGGGAGCACTAGTGAGGAGGAGAAGAGAGCAAACAGTGAGAGATATAAGGTAGCTAGCAAGGAGGCGAAGACGGTAGTAACGGAGGATAAGACGACAGTTTTCGCTCATCTATATGAGGAACTAGGGAACAAAGGCGGGGAGAAGAAGTTATTTCGACTCGCTAAGGTGAGAGAGAAGACAGCTCGGGATCTGGACCAAGTGAGGTGCATAAAAGATGAGGACGGTAAAGTTTTAACGGGGGATGACCAGATTAAGAGGAGATGGCAGGCCTACATTCATAAACTTCTAAATGACGAAGGGGATCAGGATATTGTACTAGGTGAATTGAGGAACGCTGACCACCCCCATGAACTAACTTATTGTAGGGATATTGAGGTGGATGAGGTCATGGAGGCAATGCGTAAGATGAAGAGCGGCAGAGCTACCGGGCCATATGAATATTCGATTGAACTTTGGAGGTGTGTGGGTAGAGCAGGCTTGGAATGGCTTATTGGGTTGTTTAATATTATTTTCAAGACTAATAGGATACCTGAAGAGTGGAGGTGGAGTGTAATGATTCTGTTGTATAAGAACAAAGGCGATATCCAGAGCTATAACAACTATAGGGGTATCAAATTACTGAGTCATACCATGAAAGTATGAGAGAGAGAGTGGTAGAGATGAGAGTATGAAGGATGGTGTCTATATCAGACAACCAGTTCAGGTTCATGCTGGGACGATCTACCATGGAAGCTATCCACCTTATTAGGAGGATGGTGGAACAATACAGGGATAAGAAGAAGGATCTCTAAATGGTGTTTATCAATCTAGAGAAAGCATACGATAGGGTTCCTAGGGAGGTCATGGAGCTTCTTAGAGGTTAAAGGGGTCCCTGAAGCCTAGATTATGGTGATTAAAACATGTATGATGGGGTTAATACTCGGGTTAGGACAATTGGAGGTAGCTCTGACCATTTTTCTGTTGTTACGGGGTTTCACCAAGGGTCTACGTTCAGCCTTTTCCTATTTTTCCTTGGTGACGGAAGCCATAACACATCATATTCAAGTGGATGTGCCATGGTGCATGCTATTTGCTGATGATATATTCCTGATTTACGAAACACGACGCGGTGTGAACAAGAGGCTAGAGGTTTGGAGACATGCCCTTGAGTCTAAAGGTTTCAGGTTGAGCAGGATGAAGACGGAATACCTCAAGTACAAATTTAGGGCCGAGCCGACGGAAGCGAGAGTGGAAGTGAGGATTGACTCTCAAGTCATCCCTAAGAGGGGTAGTTTCAAGTACCTTGGGTATTGACGAAGATGTCACACACCGTATATGGATGGGGTAGATGAAGTGGAGGTTAGCATCGAGAGTCCTATGTGACAAGAAAGTGCCACAGTCACTAAAAGGTAAGTTTTATAGAGCAGTGGTTAGGCCTGCCATGTTGTATGGGACCGAGTGTTGACCGGTTAAGAACTCACACATCCAGAAGATGAAAGTAGTAGAGATAAGGATGTTGAGGTGGATGTGCGGGCACACAAGGATGGATAAAATTAGGAATGGAGATATTCTAGAGAAGGTAGGTGTGACCCCCATAGAGGAAAAGATGCGGGAAGCAAGACTCAGATGGTTCGGGCATATTTAGAGGAGGAGCACTGATGCATCGGTGAGAAGGTATGAGCGACTGGCTGTAGTGGGAATGATGACAGGTAGATGGAGACCTAAGAAGTGTTGGGGAGATGTGATCAGGCAGGACATGACGCGTCTTAGGATTTCTAAGGACATTGCCCTTGACAGGGGACTATGGATGTTGAGCATTAAGGTTGTAGGTTAGGGGTACGTGTGGATATTTCTCCAGCTCACTAGAGTGAGACTAGCTACTTTGGAGTTAATCTTAGGATGCTACTGATCAGTTACTGATGCATGGATTTATCTGTTTGATATTAGTTTAACGTCCACCCTTTCGTATTTACTAGATTTCTTATATTATTGTTATTCTGTTATTTTATGTTATGTTATGTATTTTATGTTATTTTAGTATGAGTCTATTGATAATACTAATATATCGTCTCTTGTTACTGTCTTGAGCCGAGGGTCTCCTGGAAACAACCTCTCTGCCCCTCAGGATAGGGAAAGGTCTGCGTACATGTTACCCTCCCCATACTCCACTTGTGGGATTATAGTTATTGTTGTTGTTGTTTGTCTACAAGGTGTTCCTATCATCCTATGTGTCGCAGTAATTTCTGTATAGAAATAGAGATGATGGATGCTGTAATTGTCGGTAGTAATTGATTGTATGTATTAAATATAGGAAATGAGACATCTATATTGTATATATCTATGGAGACACTCCACCCAAGTGGCATCTTCTATATCATTAAAACTTGTGAAAAACCATATTCTTATTCTTAAGAAAATTTTCGTCCAAAATAAGTGATTTTTTAGATGTTCAGATTAAGAAATCATCTTTTAACATTAATTCGTAATAGAATTAATTATATTAATCTTTACTATCTTTTCACATAAATACTCCTAACACATACTCCAATACTATTTACTCCAAGGGCAATGTAGGAAAAAATATAATTCATTCATTCTTGAAATATATAAAATTATTTATTTTGGATGACAAAAAATTAAAAAAATATTTATTTTAGATCGGAGGAAGTAGCTAGTTAGACAAATTTAAAGCCAAATAATAAAATAATTCAAAGCTTAGTACTAAACATTTTTTGGATCTTGTCAATAAATAAATTTTACTCATGCATTAATTATTTTATGGAACTCATCTTGGTGCGTGCCTACGATAATGATGTCTCCGGCTGCACAATTATTGCTATATTCAATCTCATGTCCTCCTTATTTTATTTCACCTAGACATATTGGGGATTTGGTTAACACGGGTGACAGTTGGCTACTTGTAATAAATTAATTATTTCATTATCCTTTTTCTAAAGGAATTTTTACCTAGTTACTCCTTTCGGTTCAAAAGAAGTGAATTTTTTCGATGTTTTCATACATATTAAGAAAGTCATTTTTAGTATTAATTAGCAATAGATTGACCATTTTAACCTTACTATTTCACATAAACACTCCTAACACATATTCCAATACTATTTACTTCAAGGACAATGTAGGAAAAACATCATTAAGTCATTCTTGAAATCCGAAAAATTACTTATTTTGGACCACAAAAAAAAAGTTAAAAAAATCACTTATTTTGGACCGGAGGGAGTATATTATTAGAAACTTATTAATCACTACAATAATAGGCAATGAGAATACCATTGATTCTGCTCATCCCTTCTTTCTCCATGCATCTGATGCACCAGTGATGATACTTGCCAACACACCATTTGATGGTCGAGGTTATGCTGGATGGAGCAGGTCTATCTTGATTTCACTTTCTGCCAAGAACAAGTTGGGATTTATTGATGTATCTTGCGCTATGTCAGTCCCAACAGATACTACTTTTCAGACCTGGAGCAGATGCATGGTTGCTAAATTCTCTGACCAAGTTGATTGCTGATAGTGTTCTTTATTAAAAAACAACTAAGGATCTATGGCTGGATCTGGACCACAAGTTTGGACAACCCAATGGATCCAAATTATATCACCTACAAAAGGAGTTAGTTTATTTAGTCCAAGGATCAACAGATATTCCTATGTATTTACCGAAATAAAACGATTGTGGGATGAGTTGGACACTCCCCACACTAAAATGTAGTGCTCTTGTAACTGTGAAAGTGATGGTAAGAAGATAGTGCAACAACTTAAGGAAGATGAAAGGCTCATTCAGTTCCTCATGGGATTGAATGAGACCTTTGGATAGGCTAGAAGCAACATTTTTATGATCAAACTGTCACCCCCAGTAAATCAAGCATATTCCCTTCTCATGCAAGATGAGAATTAGAGAGAGATTCATGTGAATTCTCATTTCCCAATAGATGGTTCTTCATTCCTAGTAAGAAATCAAGCTTCTTAGAACCATCATATCTCTAATGGTCCTCAATTCTACACTCAACAGAAGACTACAAACAATTCCTATAAAGGGAAGTCTATGTATAAAGGGAAAAAGAATGCACGGATGTGTTCTTATTACAAAATGACTAATCATGCCATTGAAAACTGCTATAGGCTTATTGGTTTCCGTGTTGATTTCAAATTCACTAAAAACAAGAAGATGTAACATACTTCAAAAGGAAATTCAGTTGTTGCAATAGAGGATACAGGAGAAGTTTGCAACAAAATGGCAGAAGGACCTCAGTTTTCTCAGAAACTTTCATCAGATCAGTTTAATCAACTGGTCAATCTTCTGGATCAAATGCAAATAGGACAAGGAGGCACACATGAGGTTAATGCAAATTTTGTTGCTGGTATATTACTTACCAGCTCCCCAGCATGTTATTCTATTGTTAATTCTAACCTTGCACACTCCTCGATCATAGATTCAGGAGCAACTGAACACATGTATTTTAATGTAAGTACATTTGTCACGACCCAAACCTCGGTCGTGATGGCGCCCAACACATTGCTAGGAAAGCCCGACCATTTTCCAGATAACCAATCAATTATTAATTAATACTGATCCATTTAGAGTTAATAGCTTGTTTTCATAATAGAAACAACAAATACGGAAACAAAAATATATGAAATACAGCCCAATGAATCTGGTGTCACAAGTCTGAGCCTCTAACAGAAAGGAAAACACCCTATACAATCCAAGTCTAAGTAGATTGACAAAAGACATAAATAGAAGGATGGAAAGATCGGGTCCTGCGGACGCTGGTAGCTACCTCGATGTCTCCTCAGCTAGCAGTACAAGTAGTAGCAGTGTATAGCTCAACTACCCTGCTGAATACTTGTATCAGCACACAAGGTGCATGAAGTGGGGTGAGTATCTTCCAACTCAATGAGTAGTAAATAACAAATAATAACTGAAAGTAAGAACATCTGTATTATCAATAAATAGTTCTAAAAGAAATAAATGTACAGGTAAATCGTCTCTATAATGATAAGTCTGATTCCAGTCTACTACTGGCTCACACTGATCCAACACTGATCTAACCCTGTTGTGGCGTGCAACCCGATCCTCACTCACACTACTGCGGTGTGCAGCCCGATCCAATATCCAATATATATATGTATAAATATAAAGCTACGGCGTGCAACCCGATCCAATATATATGTATACATAAAATGCTGTGGTGTGCAGCACGATCCAATATATATAGTGATGTAGCATGCAGCCTGATCCATTATATATAGTGTTGTGGCGTGCAGCCCGATCCAATATATATAGTGTTGCGGCATGCAGCCCGATCCAATATATATAGTGCGCTCACTGGGGGTGTGTGCAGACTCCGGAGGGGCTCCTTCAACCCAAACGCTTTCATACTGCGGCGTGCTGTCCGATCCATATATATATATATATATATATATATATATATATATATATATATATATATATATATATATATATATATATATATATATATATATATATATATATATATATATATATACATATATATATATATATATATATATATATGTATATGTATATACTACTGTGGCGTGCAGCCCGATCCGGTATGTATATCAATACCTCACAACGGGTCCTCGACCCCTCTTAGTCAATATAGACTCGGCCTCTCGGGCCCACTCAGCTTGAACAGGGTATTCAACCCTAGGTATTTTTACTTACAGTACACATCTAGTATTGGTTCATGTCAGGCTATACAGCTACGAATACAGCTGAGAGTATGTGTTCAACATAGTATAGAGGTCATTTAGCTCCACAAACTTCCCTAATATTCTGCAGATCGTCACAAGGCCCCAAACATGGCAACTAGCCCAATAATATATGTATAAGCTCAGTCTCAGTCAATATGCACTACAAACTAACAATCGGGAAAGATCAAGTCCAAATTCCCAGTCACAATACCACCACGACCGTCACAGGACGCGTGTTTCATCTCAACATAGCACTGTATAGTGCTAATATGGGGTTTCAAACCCTCAGTATATTATTTATTACTACCACTCACCTCGAACCGGCAAAAGTCCTAGCTCGCCTTGCGCTTGCCTCGCAAATCGACCTCATCGGATGCCAAGTCTGATCAAAACCAATAAGAATACATCAAAGATAAAGGAACATAACCCAATCGAAATAACTCGATTTACACCGAAAATCACGAAGTTGCAAAAAACCCGACCCCCGGGCCTGCTTCTCAAAAAAATACAAAAATCATATTTTCAGAATCCTTATCTCGCCACGAGTCCATACATATAAAGTTTATCAAAAGAGGACTCCGTTTACACATTCAAATCAGTGATTGTTCTATAACCCAGGCTTAAAGCAAAAATCCCCCATTAATACACCTTAAATCCTCCAATTTTCAGTGATATAGATGAAGATTCTAGGATAAAATCATGTAATTAGACCATAAAACTTTCCTCCAATAACTTCCCGAAGAAATCCCCTTCAAATCCCGTGACTTAGCTCTCAAGGTACTCAAAAATGGAGGAAAATGTCTAAGATTCACGACTGAAATGTTTTGCTTAAAACCCTTATGTCTGTCATTTTAACCTTATGCGATTGCAGCCCTTGGCATGCGATCGTGATGCATAAAATTTCAATCATCCAAAATATTCTATGCAATCGCGACCTTCCTCATACGATCGCAAAGTGAAGGAATAAGCTGCCCCTCAAAACCTTCTATGCAATCGCGTTACACTGCCTGCGATCGCAGTGAACAACCTCGCCCAGCTATGCGATCGTATACCCATCTCTGCGATCGCAGAGAATAAAAATAATACATTCCAAAATCCTTCGACGTGATCGCAGGAGTTCCCATGCGATCGCAGAGAACAAAAATGGCCTGCAATTATGACAACAAAAGCTGACTGTGCACAACTCCAAAAATGATCCGTTTGGACCCCCGAATTCACCGCGAGGCCCTCGGGACCCCAATGAAAACCACCAACCTACTTCAAACACGATACGAACTTGTTCCAATCATAAAAAAACACCCTTAAACACGGAAATCATCAAATCAAGGCGGATTCAAGCCTAAGTTTCAACTAAAACTTCCGAAACCAACATCCAATCAAAAACCCGACCAAACGATGTCCGAATGACCTAAAATTTTGCAGACATATCCCCAAAATTACCTAACAAAGCTACTGCAACTATCAAAATTCCATTCCTATGTCCGGATCAAAATCTCACCCATCGACCGGGTTTCTCCAAAATTCTAACTTCGCCAATTCAAGCCTAATTCTACACCGAACCTCCAAATTAAATTCCGATCACTCTCCTAAGCCACAAATGATCCCCTGAAGCTATCGTAGCCATCAGATTTCGATTCTGAACCCTCTAACTCACAAGTCAACATCCGGTTGACTTTTTTCCACTATTCCTTCATCAAAGAGACTATTTGTCTCATTTCCTACCAAACTCGATCCGAATTGATTCAAATTAGCCAAACACATATATTGAAACATGAACAAGCATATAACGGGGAAAACGGGATGGTAACTCACGCGATGACGGATCGGGTCATCACATTCTCCCCAACTTAAGCAAACGTTCATCCTCGAGCGGGTCAAGAAATCATACTTGGAGTCTCAAATAAGTTTAGATATCTGCTCCGCATCTCGTGCTCGACCTCCCAAGTAGCCTCCTCCACGGGCGGGCCTCTCCACTGCACCTTAACTAAAGCAATGTCCTAGGACCTCAACTTTTGAACCTGTCTACCCAGAATGGCCAACCGGCTCCACATTATAAGATAGATCACCATCAAGCTGAATCGTAATGAAGTCCAACACATGAGATGATCCCCGACATACTTCTAGAGCATAGAAACATGGAATACTGGATGAGAACCGGATAAGTTGGGTGGCAAAGCCAGCTCATATGCCACTTCCCCAATCCTCCTGAGTATCTAAAAAGGACCAATGAACCTGGGACTCAGTTTCCCCTTCTTTCCAAACTGTATAACACCCTTCATGGGTTAAACCTTCAACAATACTCTATCGTCAACCATGAAAGACACATCTCGAACCTTACAGTCTGCATAACTCTTCTGGCATGACTGAGTTGTGCAAAGCCTCTCCTAGATCAACTTCACTATCTCCAAAGCATCCAAAACTAACTCAGTCCTTATCAATCTAGCCTCGCCAGGCTCAAACCATCCCACGAGCGATCTACATTGTCTACCATACAACGCCTCATACGGGGCCATCTGAATACTCGACTGATAACTGTTGTTGTAGGCAAACTCTGCAAGTGACAAAAACTCATCCCAAGAACCTCCAAAATCGATCACACAAGCACGCAACATATCCTCCAAGATCAGAATAGTGCGCTCAGACTGTCCGTCTGTCTGAGGATGAAATGTTGTGCTCAACTCTACCTGTGTACCCAACTCTTGCTGAAATGCCATCCAGAACTGAGAAGTGAACTGAGTACCTCTATCTAATATGATAGACACTGGAACACAATGCAATCTGACAGTCTCCCAAATAAAGATCACTGCTAACCGCTCCGATGAATAAGTAGTACATACTGGAATGAAGTGTGTGGATTTGGTTAGCCGATCAACAATCACCCACACTAAATCAAACTTCCTCGATATTCGAGAGAGACCACTCACAAAATCAATGGTAATCCACTCCCATTTCCACTCAGGAATAACCATACATTGAAGAACACCGCCTGGTCTCTGATGCTCATACTTGACATGCTGGCAGTTGAGATATCTGGCCACATGACTAATAATATCCTTCTTCATCTTCCTCCACCAGTAATGCTGCCTTAAGTCCTAGTACATCTTTGCGGCACCCGGATAAATGGAGTACCACGAGTTGTGAGCCTCCTCTAATATCAACTCTCGAAGGCCATCTACATTGGGCACACAAATTCGACCCTGCATCCTCAGAACACCATCACTATGAATAGTCACATCTCTAGCATCATCGTGTAGAACTTTGTCCTTAAGGACAAAAAAATGTGGATCATCATACTGACACTCTCTGATGCGATCATATAACGACGATCGAGAAACAACACAAGCAAACACGCGGCTCGGCTCAGAAATATCCAACCTCACTAGCCGATTGGCCAACGCCTGAACATCATATGCAAAGGGCCTCTCCCCAATTGGAATATAAGCTAAGCTGCCCATACTGACCGCCTTTCAGCTTAAAGCATCGGCCACAACATTGGCCTTCCCCGGATGATACAATATAATAGTGTCATAATCCTTAAGCAACTTCAGTCACCTCTACTGTCTCAAATTAAGGTCTTCTTTTTGAACAGATGTTAAAGGCTGCGATGATCGATATACACCTCACAAGAAAAACCATATAAGTAATGTCTCCAAATTTTCAGAGCATGAACTATGGCTGCTAACTCCAAATCATGCACAGGGTAGTTCTTCTCATGGGGCTTCAACTGGTGAGAAGCATAAGCAATAACTCTACCCTCCTGCATCAACACAGATCCAATGCCAATTCTCGAGACATCACAATACACAGTATAAGAATCTGAAGCTGACGTCAATATCAAGACTGGTGTTGTGGTTAATGCTGTCTTGAGCTTCTGAAAGCTCTCCTCACACTCTTCGGACCACACAAATGGAGACCATTCTGGGTCAACCTAGTCAAGGGTGAAGAAATAGAAGAGAATCCCTGAACAAATCGGTGATAATACCCTACCAATCCCAGGAAACTACAAATCTTAGTAGTTGAGGTCGGTCTAGGCCAACTCTACACCGCTTCTATCTTTTTCGGATCTACTTGAATATCATTACTGGACACCACGTGCCCCAAGAAAGTCGCAAACTCGAGCCAGAACTCACAGTTGGAGAACTTGGCATACAACTTCTCCTCCTGCAACCTCTATAATACAACTCTTATATGCTGAGCATGCTCCTCTTGGCTACGGGAGTACACAAGGATATCATATATGAACACAATCATGAAGGAGTCTAAATATGGCCAAAACACACTGTTCATCAAATGCACGAATGCGGATAAGGCATTGGTTAGCCCAAAAGACATCACAAGAAACTCATAGTGCCCATATCTCATCCTGAAGGCTGTCTTCATAATATTAGAATCTGTAATCTTCAGCTGGTGATAGCTTGAACGAAGATCAATCTTCGAGAAAACCCTTGCTCCCTAGAGCTGATCAAATAAATCATCAATGCGAGGCAGAGGATACTTGTTCTTCACTGTTACTTTGTTCAGCTACCTATATTCAATACGCATCCTCATTGAGCCAATCTTCTTCTTAACCAACAAGACCAGTGCACCCCACGGTGACACACTCGGCCGAATGAACCCCTTATCAAGGAGTTCCTGAACTGCTCCTTCAATTCTTTCAACTCAGCTACGATAAGGAGGGATAGAAACAGGCTGAGTACTTAGCACCAAGTCAATCCCAAAGTCAATATCCCTGTCCGACGGCATGCTCGGCAGGTCTAGGGGAAACACATCAGGAAAATCCCGCACAATAGGAACATAATCAATACAGGGAGTCTCAGCTCCAACGTCCCGCACAAATGCCAAATATGAAAGATATTCCGTCCCAACTATCCATTGGGCCTTGAGGAAAGATATTACCCTGCTGTGTACATAATCAGTAAGGCCTCGCCACTTGATCCTCGGAATACCGAGCATAGCCAATGTGACTATCTTGGCATGACAGTCTAGAATAGCCTGACACGGAGATAGCGAGTACATGCCCAAAATAACATCAAAATCGATCATGCTCAATAGCAACAGGTCTACTCGGCTCTCCAGACCCCCAATAGTGACAAGACAGGACCGGTACACACGGTCTACAATAGTGGCATAACCCAACGGGGTAGATACTTGCACGGGCAATGCAAGACACCCTCGAGTCGTGCCCAAATGAGGAGCACAATATGAGGATACATAAGAATAAGTGGAACCGGGATCGAACAAAACTGAGACATCTCTATTGTCACGCCCCAAATCGGGGAACATGACCGGTGCCTGACCGGGTTGCCCCAGTCAAGCGGACCTGGGTGCCTTTCATTCCCACGCGTTACCCCTGTGTTGATTGTTTCTCATTAACCAAATATCTTACTAACCATGAATGATTTCACATTAAACAAATAAAACCATACGAGTGATTCATTAACAAGTTTGCGGTTTTTACAACGCCCGACATAACATAATGTATACATAATACTGGAGTCCCACAGTTTACATGTCTACAGAGCCTCTAGGATACAAAAAGGGAATACAATACTTGCCGGTAACAAGGCTCCGGCTATACCTTACAAAACCAAAATGAAATCTAAACAAAAGTGGCATGAACCACAAAGGGCCCCAAGGAAGAAAGGGGCTCACCAAAACGGGCAGTGGAAGGAGAAGGATACTACTGCCGATGAGCTGAAGTGCCTGCTACCGATCCACCTACAATCATAACACGAATGTAGCGTCCCCGGCAAAAGGGACGTCAGTACACTTGAATTGTACTGGCATGTATGGACAAACTTTGTCCCAAGTAAACTCAAGCCATTGAATTACATCAATAATTAATTAAGCCAGCCAACCATGTTTTCACATTTTCCTCATTTCAAATAATTCTCAACACAAAGCACTTTCTACGATCAACCAATTTAACAATAACCAATCAATCACATAAAGCACAAGTAATCAAACAAAGGGGCAATCAGTGCCCCACAGGTTGCAAACTCTCCTGCTGTCTCCTTTCACAATTTCACATTATTGATTTTTATATCAATTTTCAATAGCGATTTCGATCACTTTCCATCCTTATTACCCCTGACCACCCTTATTACCTCGGCCACCCTTATCACCCGAACCCACACCTTATTTCTTCAGGTTGCAGCGCGCAACCCGATCCCACCGTACAGTTTTAAAACACAACAAGTACAAACAGCAGATAAGGCATTTCACACAATTTCAACAAGTTCAAATAAGCAATTTACAGGTTGGTTCATGTTCACAATTACTTCTCAAGCCAATATCACAATCAAGTTACAAATGTTCCAAAAATCAAGAGTATTCATACCGTGTTGTTCAATGACTTACCAATCCTCAAGTGTTTAGTTTCTTTTCCACAAAGTACCATATATGCCATTATAGCCATTATTCACAATTCTTTTACCAAATTAAACTCTTATTTTACATCCCTCATAGCTCAACAACAAACTTTGAATATCCAACAACAACATCAAGAATTTCACACAATTTGTCAATTTAACACGAACCAAACAAACTTCACATATATAGGCGATTTTACAAGAATCAAAATTAGCCATACATACCTGGTGATGAGTTTTCTTCCTACTTTATGCTTACCCAAGATATCCTACTCTTGCCAACCTTGTTCTTGAAGACTCTTACTTCTACTCACTTCTTTTTACTAGAAATTAAGTTCAATAATCATGCATGAGTGTAAAAATTCTATTTTCAAAAGCTATTATATGCAAACCTCTCTTTACCCAATTTAAAACTGAAAATCAAAGAAAATAGTTAGGGTTTTTACCTTGAAAAGATTGGGAAGTTGAATCCTTGCCCTAGGATCCTTGGAATTAAGTGGTTGGAACAATCTTTGAAGATGAAGAACTTCTCTCTCTAAAACCCCTCTATTCTCTCTCTAATTTTGGTAAGATGATATGAGAAAATGAGGGTGAAAGGTGTTATATTAAAGAAGAGATCGGGTAAAAATGTTGCAAAAATCTGGGCCGGGGCGAATCTGCGGTGCACTTTGCGACCGCAGAATCAACATGCGGTCCGCATAGTGACCGCAGAATGGCCTAAAAAATGACTCAAGTTCTGTTACAGAATGCGACCAATATGCGGTCCGCATTCTTGATCTGCGGTCGCAAAGTGCACCGCAGATTCATTATGCAATCGCATATCGACCGCATTTTCAACATGATTTTGGGAGACTTTCCGGAAAGCTTTGTGGCAAGAATGCGGTCCGCATAGCAGATTTGTGGTCGCATTCTTGACCGCAAAATTGACACTTTTCGGAAAAATTAATTCTCTACATTTTTGAAACTTAAATCACTACCAAGGGTTCGAACCGCGGCGAGCAAGCTCGCCGCGAAGAATTCTACGCATTCCTAACACATTATTCGGACCATGACACTATAGCTACTAGGTTTTTATGCACAAATATTTTACTGGGCCTTACATCCTCCCCCCCCTTAAGATCATTCGTCCTCGAATGAGGATTTTGAAATAAATGAGTTGGTTTTGAAAGACATGATATGCAACCATCAAAATTTTGACTAACTCTTATATTTTAGAAAAATTTCGCCGGAGTTTCCTTTGTATTATGGACATATCCACCTGTCAGAGGGCCCCCGAAACACATTACCAAACAACAATACACAAATACAACACTTTTCACAACTGGTATACACTTTCTTACCTCAACGAATGCACATATTCTATCATATTGTTACAATTGCACATAAACTAGTCACTTCAATAAATTCTTACCTTATTTAACCATTTTAACACACCATGTACACTTAACAAACCATTACCAATCTACACTTACTATTAGTTGTTTATTTAACACGTAAATCTTTATAAGGCTTTCATTTATCAAGAACGGTTCAAGTGACCCAAGGTAACAACACATTTAACTCATTACAAAATGAAGGGGACTTTACTAATACTAAGAGGGAAACAACTTAGACAAGATGACAGTTACTAGGAGTAGGAGGGTCACCTAATTTCTTCTAGGCTTGATCGAACAAATGGGGGTACTTTTCCTTCATCTCTTTTTCCGCTTCCCATGTGGCCTCCTCAACTTGTTGACTTCGCCACAATACTTTAACAGAGGCAACTTCCTTATTTCTCAACTTACGGACTTGCCTATCAAGAATGGCAACTGGAACTTCTTCATATGACAAATCTTCATTAACCTCTATAGCTTCGACTGGCATGATGGTGGATGGATCTCCAATCACTTTCTTCAATATGGACACATGGAATACCGGGTGCACTGATGACATCTCAGGAGGCAACTCTAGCCTATAAACAACTTGACCAATCCTTTGAACAATCCGATATGGCCCAACATACCTAGGACTCAATTTCCCTTTCTTTCCAAATCGCATGACTCCCTTCATAGGAGATACCCTCAAGAACACCCAATCATCGACTTCAAACTCCAAATCCCTTCGGCGAATGTCTGCATAGGATTTTTGATGACTCTGTGCTGTTTTCATTCTCTCCTGAATAACCTTGACCTTTTCCATAGCTTTGTACACCATATCTGGCCCTAGCGATTTCGCTTCACCTACCTCAAACCACCCGATTGGCAACCTACATCTTCTCCCATACAATGCCTCAAATGGGGCCATCTGAATGCTAGCATGATAGCTATTATTGTAAGCAAATTCTATCAGTGGCAAGTGTTCATCCCAATTACCTTTAAAATCTAAGACACAAGCCCGTAACATATCTTCAAGCGTCTGAATGGTCCGCTCGGCCTGTCCATCGGTCTGTGGATGGAAAGCTGTGCTGAGATTCACCTGAGTTCCTAAACCTTGCTGAAACTTCTTCCAAAAGTTAGCGGTGAACTGAGCCCCGCGATCCGAGATAATAGAAATTGGAGTGCCATGAAGTCTTACTATCTCCCTGATGTACAATCTTGCATATTGCTCCGCAGTATCAGTGGACTTGACAGGCAGGAAGTGAGCTGATTTGGTGAGTCGATCCACTATCACCCATATTGAGTCAAACTTACGCCGAGTGCGAGGTAACCCTACCACGAAATCCATATTGATCATCTCCCATTTCCACCTTGGTATTTCTATAAGCTGAGTTAATCCACCGGGCCGTTGATGCTCGGCCTTCACTTGTTGACAGTTCGGACATTTAGCTACAAAGCTTGCTACATCCCTTTTCATACCGTTCCACCAATAAATCTCCTTAAGGTCATGATACATTTTCGTGGAACCTGGGTGTACCGAATACCTGGAAGTATGAGCCTCTGCCATCACTCTTTCCCGAAGCTCGTCCACATCCGGAACACATAGCCTATCTTGACATCGCAATACACCATCTTCGCTGCTGAGTACAAATGCTGAGGTCTTGTTATTCATGACTGCTTCCTTTACCCGAACCAATGCTAGATCCATGAACTGTTTTTCCTTGATTTCCGCGACCAATGATGATTCTACTCCATTATGCACCAAAATATCCCCATCGTCTGACGCCGAGATACGAACCCCCAAACTGGCTAATTGGTAAACCTCTCGAGCCAGGGGTCTCTGATCCACACCCAAATGAGCCAAACTACCCATGGATTTTCGACTAAGAGAGTCGGCTACCACATTTGCCTTTCCTGGATGGTACAATATGTTCATATCATAGTCCTTGAGCAATTCTAACCACCGCCGCTGTCTCAGATTTAGCTCCTTCTACTTGAACAAATACTGGAGGCTCTTGTGGTCCGAAAACACATCTACATGAACTCCATAAAGATAGTGCCGCCATATTTTCAAAGAAAACACAACAGCTGCAAGCTCCAAATCATGCGTCGGATAATTCTTCTCGTGATTCTTGAGTTGCCTGGAAGCGTAAGATATGACTTTCCCGTGCTGCATCAATACACATCCCAAACCAACCCCGGAGGCATCACAATAAACCACAAATCCCTCTGTGCCTTCTGGCAAGGCCAATACTGGTGCCGAGGTCAATCTTGACTTCAATTCCCGGAAACTTTTCTCACATGCTTCGGACCACTGGAACTTAACTGCCTTCTGCGTCAGTTTTGTCAATGGGGAAGCGAGGGTTGAGAAACCCTCTACAAACCTCCGATAGTACCCTGCTAAACCCAAGAAGCTACGAATCTCTGTCGGGGTCGTGGGTCTAGGCCAATCTTTCACTGCCGTAATCTTTTGAGGATCCACCTGAATTCCCTCACCGGAAATAACATGCCCTAGAAAGGCTACGGACTTCAACCAAAACTCACATTTTGAGAACTTGGCATACAATTGATGCTGAAGAAGGGTCTGCAATGCTGCTCTGAGGTGAACGGCATGATCTTCTCTGCTCCGAGAGTAGATGACGATGTCGTCAATGAATACAATCACAAAGGAATCTAGGAATGGCTTGAAAACACGATTCATAAGGTCCATGAAAGCTGTTGGGGCATTGGTTAGCCCAAAAGACATGACCAAAAACTCGAAGTGACCATAACGAGTTCTGAAGGCGGTCTTTGGAATATCCTGCTCCCTGATTTTTAACTGGTGGTACCCGGACCGTAAATCAATCTTTGAGAAGAACTTCGCTCCCTGCAATTGGTCAAATAGATCATCCACTCGAGGCAAAGGATATTTATTCTTGATGGTGACTTTGTTGAGCTGCCGATAATCAATACACATTCGAAGTGACCCATCCTTCTTTCTGACAAAGAGAACCGGAGCACCCCACGGCGACACACTCGGTCGTATGAACCCTTTCTCTAATAAATCCCTCAGCTGCTCCTTTAACTCCCTTAACTCTGCTGGCGCCATTCTATATGGTGGAATGGATATTGGCCGAGTATCCGGCAATACATCGATCCCAAAGTCAATCTCCCTATCCGGCGGAATGCCTGGAAGCTCATCTGGAAACACTTCAGGAAATTCATTCACAATTGGCACGGACTCGAGGGTAGGCACATCTGAGGCGGTGTCCGTTACCCGAACCAGGTGATAGATACACCCTTTCTTAATCATCTTCGAAGCCTTAAGGTAGGAAATAAACCTACCCCTTGGCACTACACCATTTCCTCTCCATTCAATAACTGGCTCGTTGGGGAACTCGAGCCTCATAACTCTCGTTCGACAGTCAAGTTTGGCAAAGCATGAATAGAGCCAATCCATCCCCATAATTACATCAAAATCTACCATCCCAAGCTCAATAAGATCGGCCGTGGTATCACGACCACCCATCGTAACAACACAATTCCTATAGACTCGTGAGGCTGTAATAGAATCACCAATAGGAGTCGACACAAAGAACGGCTCATGAAGCTGTTCGGGTTCTATCCCAAAACTTGAAGCAATGAATGGAGTAACATAAGACAAGGAGGACCCTGGATCAATAAGGGCATAACAATCAATAGTCCGAACAGACATGATACCTGTAACAACATCTGGAGAAGCCTCGGCATTTTGGCGGCCACTCAATGCATAGAATTGGCTAGGTCCACCCTTACCCTGAGCTCCACCCCTAGCTGCACCACGCCCCGCTGATGCTGGAGTACGCGCCGATGATGTAGCAGCTGAAGAACCGGATGACTGAGCAGATCCCCTACCTATACCCCGACGGGGTGCACGACGGTCTCGTTGAATGTGACCTCTCACCCCGCACCCGAAGCATACTGGAAGGTCAAGGTAGCAAGTCTCTCGTATGAAATCTCCCACACTCGGGGCACGTAGGTCTCCCCGTCGCCGGGATCTCACCCCGAACGACCGGATCGACGAGACCTCCTCGCTGTTCGAACCGAGTCTCGAGTAACCGCCCTGGCTGATGACCGCGCACGGATGGCGGTGCACTCGCGAGGACCGAGCATATGACCGGGATGGCCCCGATGACCCTTTCCCCGGAAGTGATCTCCCCAAATGACCCATTGACCGGCCCTCGCCGCTACTTTCTCTTCTCGCACGAATCTTCAATTCCCCGGCCTCGTGGCCTCGAGCAAACCCCACGATCCTCCCATAGTTCATATCCGAGTGCAAAGCTGCTGTGGCGGCCTCATTCACTACCAAAGGGGCTAAGGCCCTGAACAAACCGTCGAACCCGGGCATCTATGGTCGACACTAAATGAGGAGCGTACTTGGACAACCTTACGAACTCCATGTGATACTCCCAATCACTCATACTGCCCTGTTTGAGAACCTCGAACTCAGTGGCACGGGCTGCCATTGCCTCAGCAGGTAAGAAGTGGTCCATAAATGCATCCACGAACTCATCCCATCTGGCCGGAGGGCTCCCTTCCTCACGGAAATCCTCCCACATTTCGAACCATGAATGTGCCGCTCCCTTCAGCCTGTAAGAGGCCAACTCTACCCCCTCTATATCTGTAGCCTTCATCACTTTGAGGGTCTTGTATATCTCATCAAGGAATTCCTGTGGGTCAGCCTCTGGATCGGTACCTGAAAATTCTGGAGGGGCCAATCGCAAGAACTGGTGGACTCTGGAGCCAAAGGAATCTCCCTGTCCGCCGGAGGATGCAGGGGCATCATGGGATCTCTGGGCCTGGGCGGCCACTAACTGTGTTAACATATGAATGGCTCCCCTAAGATCTTCATTAGAGATACCAAAGCCCGAAGCGGGAACTGTATCTAAGTCAGGAACACTGGCAGGAGGAATGGTGGCATCCTCTGCCGCAGCTGGAATAGGGACACTTGGGTTTTGAACAGATGGGCCAGGGAAATTCGGGACTAGTGGGTCATTCTCTCCCACGGCATCGGGTACATGATTAACAGCTGCACTTGGGCCGGCATTAGCCCTAAGGCCGAGTCTAGCCTTCTTCTTAGGTGCCATATTCTGAAAATTTGGGAACAAGGGCGCGAATTAGACACAGATATTTCCACATTGCACTTTACCGCACGATATAGATTAACAAAGAAATAAGTAAATTCCTAAATGCCCGTGTAGCCCCCTACTTATATGATGTGGTCGACAACACACCTTAAGAAGGGCACTACTAGACACGGATCCGAGACATCCTAGGACACTTTAAAACCCATAGGCTCTGATACCAAGTTTGTCACGCCCCAAATCGGGGAACATGACCGGTGCCTGACCGGGTTGCCCCAGTCAAGCGGACTTGGGTGCCTTTCATTCCCACGCGTTACCCCTGTGTTGATTGTTTCTCATTAACCACATATCTTACTAACCACGAATGATTTCACATTAAACAAATAAAACCATACGAGTGATTCATTAACAAGTTTGCAGTTTTTACAACGCCCGGCATAACATAATGTATACATAAGACTGGAGTCCCACAGTTTACATGTCTACAGAGCCTCTAGGACACAAAAAAAAGGGAATACAATACTTGCCGGTAACAAGGCTCCTGCTATACCTTACAAAACCAAAATGAAATCTAAATAAAAGTGGCATGAACCACACAGAGCCCCAAGGAAGAAAGGGGCTCACCAAAACGGGCAGTGGAAGGAGAAGGATACTACTGCCGATGAGCTGAAGTGCCTGCTATCGATCCACCTACAATCATAACACGAATGTAGCGTCCCCGGCAAAAGGGACGTCAGTACACTTGAATTGTACTGGCATGTATGGACAAACTTTGTCCCAAGTAAACTCAAGCCATTGAATTACATCAACAATTAATTAAGCCAGCCAACCATGTTTTCACATTTTCCTCATTTCAAATAATTCTCAACACAAAGCACTTTCTACGATCAACCAATTTAACAATAACCAATCAATCACATAAAGCACAAGTAATCAAACAAAGGGGCAATCGGTGCCCCATAGGTTGCAAACTCTCCTGCTGTCTCCTTTCACAATTTCACATTATTGATTTTTATATCAATTTTCAATAGCGATTTCGATCGCTTTCCATCCTTATTACCCCCGACCACCCTTATTACCTCGGCCACCCTTATCACCCCAACCCACACCTTATTTCTTCAGGTTGCGGCGCGCAACCCGATCCCACCGTACAGTTTTAAAACACAACAAGTACAAACAGCAGATAAGGCATTTCACATAATTTCAACAAGTTCAAATAAGCAACTTACAGGTTGGTTCATGTTCACAATTACTTCTCAAGCCAATATCACAATCAAGTTACAAATGTTCCAAAAATCAAGAGTATTCATACCGTATTGTTCAATGACTTACCAATCCTCAAGTGTTTCGTTTCTTTTCCACAAAGTACCATATATGCCATTATAGCCATTATTCACAATTCTTTTACCAAATTAAACTCTCATTTTACATCCCTCATAGCTCAACAACAAATTTTGAATATCCAACAACAACATCAAGAATTTCACACAATTTGTCAATTTAACACGAACCAACCAAACTTCACACATATAGGCGATTTCACAAGAATCAAAATTAGCCATACATACCTAGTGATGAGTTTTCTTCCTACTTTATGCTTACCCAAGATATCCTACTCTTGCCAACCTTGTTCTTGAAGACTCTTACTTCTACTCACTTCTTTTTACTAGAAATCAAGTTCAATAATCATGCATGAGTGTAAAAATTCTATTTTCAAAAGCTATTATATGCAAACCTCTCTTTACCCAATTTAAAATTGAAAATCAAAGAAAATAGTTAGGGTTTTTACCTTGAAAAGATTGGGGAAGTTGAATCCTTGCCCTAGGATCCCTTGGAATTAAGTTGTTGGAACAATCTTTGAAGATGAAGAACTTCTCTCTCTAAAACCCCTCTATTCTCTCTCTAATTTTGGTAAGATGATATGAGAAAATGAGGGTGAAAGGTGTTATATTAAAGAAGAGATCGGGTAAAAATGCTACAAAAAATTTGGGCCGGGGCGAATCTGCGGTGCACTTTGCGACCGTAGAATCAACATGCGGTCCGCATAGTGACCGCAGAATGGCCTAAAAAATGACTCAAGGTCTGTTACAGAATGCGACCAATATGCGGTCCGCATTCTTGATCTGCGGTCGCAAAGTGCACCGCAGATTCATTATGCGATCGCATATCGACCGCATTTTCAACATGATTTTGGGAGACTTTCTCGAAAGCTTTGCGGCAAGAATGCGGTCCGCATAGCAGATTTGCGGTCGCATTCTTGACCGCAAAATTGACACTTTTCGGAAAAATTAATTCTCTACATTTTTGAAACTTAAATCACTACCAATGGTCCGAACCGCGGCGAGCAAGCTCGCCGCGAAGAATTCTACGCATTCCTAACACATTATTCGGACCATGACACTATAGCTACTAGGTTTTATGCACAAATATTTTACGGGGCCTTACATCTATGGCAGACTGAAATAATACCTATAATAACAACATCAAAAGTGACCGCATCAGAATGGCCCTAAAGAGCATAGCAACGAGCCTGACCACCTGATCAGCCTCCCCCTCGAGGGCGACCCCTGGCTTCCTGACCCTCACCCCTAGTTGGCGGGGCGGGTGCTGAAGTAGATGGACCAGAAGATGAGGGCTGCACTCTCTGCTGATATGGCCTGGATACAATACATGCACACTTTCTACGGATATGCCCTAACTATCGACACTCAAAGCAACTCCCAGGTGCTGTGGATTGGGACTGATGGGAACCCCTCACACCGGAGTGTTCAGTAGAAGAACTAGGTCAGGAATAACCCTAAATAGATGGAGCGTGAGATGAACTCTGTGCTGGTAGGGCACTGAAAGATGGATGGCCCTGGTGAGAACCCTGATGACCTCGGCTAGAAGATGACACATGATACTCTGATCGGGCTGGCTATGAAGATCTAAAAGAGCGACCTCGTTCTCTACTCACTCTGGCCTCTGGTCTGAGTACCACTAGAACTAGCTGATCCTCGAGGCCTCTTGGGCTCCCTCTCATCTCGCTCGCGGCGACGATCTATCTCAATGTCGTGATATATATCAACATCATCCTCAAATGAATGACTCAGGATCCTCTCTCGGGTCATCAAAATATGAATAGGATAAATAAGTTCATCAACAAAGCGTCTGATCCTCTCCTGATCAGTAGGAACCATCCATGATGCATATCTGGCTAACTCTATAAATCTGACCTCATACTCTTACACTATCATGCCCCCCTGGCCGAGCCACTTGAACAGCCTGCGTAACTCCTCCCTCTCAGATTGGGGTATCCACTTCTCCAAGAAAATAGTGGAGAACTCCTGCCATGTCAATGGTGCTGCACCTGCCGGCCTACGGCGCTCATAAGCCTCCCACCAAGTGAAGGCTGCTCCCTAAAACTCGAAGGTAGTAAAGATACACCGCTCGACTCAAGAATCCCTGTTGTATGGAGCATCCGATGGCACTTGTCCAGAAAACCTTGGGCGTCCTCGCCCGGAGTACCACTGAATATAGGAGCAGAAAGTGTTCTAAATCTCTCAAGACAACGCTGCTCATCGTCGGGCATCACTGGGACCCTGTTCCCCTGAATCTGAACAACTGGCTGAGCCGGAGCCACTGGCTCGGCTGGTGGTGCCTCAGGTGTCTGAAAACCCTGCACTACCTGCTCTGGAGTGTGAACTGCGGGGGTCTGATGACCACCTCGGTCCCGGATGTAGCTGCTGTAGTGAAGGCTAAAACTGCCTGAGCTAGGCCAGTGCAAACTGTCAATATCTGAGCATGGGTCTCCTATAGACCTGAAATTACAATAGGCACAGCTGGTGCCTGAACATGTGTTGTTGGTATCTCTACAACTGGAGGCTGATCTGGAATGGGGACAAATGGTGGGTCAACTGGCACTGCCCCAGCTACTCTACCCCTACCATGACCACGAGCACGTCCACGACCTCTAGAAAGTGGCAATGGTGGTCGTCCGCCTCGTCCTGTAGCACGAGTCCTCGCCATCTGCGAGAGAACATAATATCAAAGTTCAGTTTTGGATCAACAAGTCACACGACAAGAATTTCAAGAATTTGAAGCTTTCCTAAAAGGTTCTGCAGCCTCCCGAGGATAAGTACAGACATCTCTGTACCGATCCGCGAGACACTACTAAACCAGCTCATGACTCGCGAGACCTGATAACCTAGGCTCTGATACCAACTTGTCACGACCTAAACTCCGGTCGTAATGGCACCCAACACATTGCTAGGCAAGCCCGACCATTTTCCAGATAACCAGTTAATTATTAATTAATACTTATCCATTTAGAGATAATAGCCTATTTTCATAATAGAAACAACAAATGCGAAAACAAAAATATATGAAATGTAGCCCAATGAATTCGGTGTCACAAGTCTGAGCCTCTAATAGAAAGGAAAACACCTTATACAATCCAAGTCTAAGTAGAGTGACAAAAGACATAAACAGAAGGAGGGAGAGATCGGGTCCTGTGGACGCCAGCAGCTACCTCGATGTCTCCTCAGCTAGCAGTAGATATAGTAGCGGTGTATAACTCAACTGCCCTCCTGGATACCTGTATCTGCACACAAGGTACAGGGAGTGGGTGAGCATCTTCCAACTAGCGAGTAGTAAATAACAAATCAAAACTGAAAGAAAGAACACTTGTATTATCACTAAACAGTTCTAAAAAAATAACCATATAGGTAAATCATCTCTACAATGGTAAGTCTGGCTCCAGTCCACTATTGTCTCAAACTGATCCAACACTAATCTAACCCTGCTGCGGCGTGCAGCCCGATCATCACTCATACTGCTGCGGCGTGCAGCCCGATCAAATATCCAATATATATATGTATATATATAATGATGCGGTGTGAAACCCGATCCAATATATATGTATATATAATATGCTGCGGTGTGCAATCCGATCCAATATATATAGTGATGTGGCGTGCAGCCCGATCCAATATATATAGTGCGCTCACTAGGGGTGTGTGCAGACTCCGGATGGGCTCCTTCAGCCCAAGCGCTATAATACTACGCCGTGCAGTCCGATCCACATATATATTACTGCGGCGTGCAATCTGATCCATATATATATATATATATGCGGCGTGCAGTCCGATCCAATATATGTATATGTATGTACTGTTGCGGCGTACAGCCCGACCCGATATATATATCAATACCTTACAATGGGTCCTCGACCCCTCTCAAGCAATATAGACTCGGCCTCTCGGGCCCACCCAACTAGAACAGGGTATTCAACCGTATGTAATCTCACTTAGAGTACACATCTAGTATTGGTTTATGTCATGCTATACAGCTACAAATACAGCTGAGAGTATGTGTTCAACATAGTATAGAGGTCATTTAGCTCCACAGGCTTCCCTAATATTCTATAGATCGGCACAAGGCCCCAAACATAGCAACTAGCCCAATTATATAGGTATAAGCTCAGTCTCAGTCAATATGCACTGCAAACTAACAATCGGGAAGAATCAAGTCCAAATCCCCAGTCACAATACCACTACGACCGTCACATGACGCGTGTTTCATCTCAGCATAGCACTATATAGTGCAAATACGGGGTTTCAAACCATCAATATATTATTTATTACTACCACTCACTTTTAACCGGCAAAAATCCTAGCTGGCCTTGCGCTTGCCCCGCAAATCGACCTCCTCGGATGCCAAATCTGATCAAAACCAATAAGAATACATCAAAATAAGCTAAAGGAACATAACACAATCAAAATAACTCGATTTACACCAAAAATTACGAAGTTGCAAAACACGACCCCCAGGCCTGCTTGTCGAATAAATACAAAAGTCACATTTTCAGAATCCTTATCTCGCCACGAGTCCATACGTATAAAGTTTATCATAATCGGACTCCGTTTGCCATTCAAATCAATGATTTTCTATAACCCAGGCTTAGAGCAAAAAACCCGCATTGATACACCTTAAATCCTCCAATTTTCAGTGATATAGATGAAGATTCTAGGATAAAATCATGTAATCAGACCATAAAACTTACCTCCAATAACTTCCCGATGAAATCCCTTTCAAATCCCATCACTTAGCTCTCAAGGTACTAAAAAATGGAGGAAAATGTCTAAGATTCACGATTGAAATATTTTGCTTAAAACCCTTATGTCTGTCATTTTAACCTTATGCGATCACAGCGCTTGTCATGCGATCACGGTGCATAAAATTTCTGGCCTACAAAATACTTTATGCGATCGCGACCTTCCTCATGCGATCGCATAGTGAAAGAATAAGTTCCCCCTCAAAACCTTCCATGCGATCGCGTTACACTGCCTGCGATCGCAGTGAACAACCTCGCCCGGCTATGCAATCGCATACCCATCTCTCCAATCACAGAGAATAAAAATAATAGCTTCCAAAATCCTTCTACGCGATCACAGGAGTTCCCATGCGATCGTAGAGAACAAAAATGACGTGCAATAATGACAACAAAAACTGACTATGCACAACTCCAAAAATGGTCCGTTTGGACCCCTGGATTCAGCCTGAGGCCACCGGGACCCCAACGAAAACCACCAACCTACTCCAAAATACGATACGAAGTTGTTCTAATCATAAAAATACACCCTTAAACACAGAAATTGTCAAATCAAGGCAGATTCAACCTAACGAAGCTTATGCAACTATTGGAATTCCATTCTGACGCCTGGATCAAAATCTCACCCATCGATCGGATTTTGCCAAAATTCCAACTACGCCAATTCAAGCCTTATTCTACATCGAACCTCCAAATTAAATACCGATTGCTCTCTTAAGCCACAAATAATCCCCCCGAAGCTACCCGAACCATCAGAATTCGATTCCGAGCCCTTTAACTCACAAGTCAACATCCGGTTGACTTTTTCCACTATTCCTTCATCAAAGAGACTATTAGTCTCATTTCCTATCAAACTTGATCCGAATTGACTCAAATTTGCCAAACACATATATTGAAACATGAACAATCATATAATGGATAAAACGGGACGGTAACTCACGTGATGACGGACCGGATCATCACAACATTCTTATTCTTATTACCCTTATCCACTCCTATAATGGTAAGGTTACATAATTCCTCTAGAGTTAAAGTCACTCACTCAGGCAGTGTTTTCTTATTTCCAGGATTAGTGTTGGAACATATTCTTCATATTCCTTGTTTCAAATACAATTTACTCTCTGTTCATAAACTATGTCAAAGATTCAAGTATCTATTGGTTTTCACTTCTTTTGGGTGAATTTTGCTGCAGGGCCTTCTCCTGAAGAGTCCACAAGTTTTTGGTGAGGCCAAAGAAGGACTTTACTTAGTACAGCCTACTTATGACAAAGTCTAGGAACCTTTCTTCACAAACCGCAACATCTTTTTTTAAGAAGTCTTTTTCTAATTCAGTTCAAACTTCTTTTTCTTTTCCTATTTTAGCAAAAATATAATCTGATGTAATGTTATTACATGTAAGATTGGGGCAGTTGCCTTTCAATTCAATGAAACACATTAATTATATCTCATTTCTTTCTACTCATGTTTGTGATTGTGATATTTGTCCTCAAGCAAGACAGTCTAAATCACCATTTCCAATTAGGCACATCAAAACTAACAAAGCATTTTATCTGATTCACATTGACACATGGGGACCTTATAGGAGACCTACTCATAATAGATACAAATATTTTTTAACCATAGTGGACGATTTCAGTAGAGCAACATGGACTTATCTGTTAAGCACAAAGAGCAATGTCTTTTCTATTTTATAATGTTTCTTAATCATGGTGGAAAGACAATTCAATGCTAAAGTGAAGATCATCAGATCAGATAATTCTTTAGAATTAGGAAAACCAACAGCTTCATCTCCATATCTACAGTCTCAAGGAATCCAACATCAAACATCATGTGTGGACACCCCACAACAAAATGGTAGACAGGAAGCACAAATATTTGTTGGAGGTGGTCTGGGCTATATTGTTTCAATCCAAGGTGCCTATATCCTATTGGGTAGAATGTATATTGACAACTACATTTTTAATCAATAGATTTCCCTCTAAGCTTCTTAAGGGTAAAACTCCCTATGAAGTATTGTTTGACCAATCACACTCATATTTCTTCTTAAGAAGTTTTGGTTGCTTATGTTATGCCTCTACTTTGTCATATCATAGAGGTTAATTTGAACATATGGCAAAGGCATGTATTTTCTTGAGATATCCTATTGGACAAAAATGATACAAACTATTGGATTTGACTACCAAAAAGCAGTTTGTTTCAAGGGATGTTCATTTTTTTGAACATATTTTTTCATTCACCTATATCAATTCTTCTACACTAGATCCCCATTCTCTGTTAGTTCAAAATCCTTTAGTTTTTTCTCCTCATTCAAATCCCTTCACCACTGATCCTTCCTCTCCACAATCACTTCCATCACTATCTTAACCCACATTTCACACCCCACATAATTGTCTTCCTACACACACAGATTCACTTATTTTTTCCCCTGCTCCTCTACCTACTTCCCCTAATTCCCCTGCTCATTCTCCTATTTCTTTTTCTCCTTCTATTCCCCTCACGAGATCCAATAAAGATAATCTAGGGACCCTACCAATCTATCTAAAGGAATATGTTTGCAACCACATCTATTTCACTGATCTTACCAATTCCTATTTTTCTACTCATTATTCACCACCTCCATTCTCCTTTTCTGCTCTCTCTAACTCTAATCAGCATCTCATTCATTCCCTCTCTACCATTTAAGAACCAACCTCTTACATTTAGGCTTATTCCAATCCAGGTTGGGTTCAAGCCATGGATTCAGAACTCCATGCCTTGGAAGAGAATCAAACTTGGGATGTAGTTCTCTTACCTTCTGGCAAAAAAGCTTTTCCTTGTAAATGGGTCTACAAGGAGAAGCATCATGCAGATAGCTTTATTGAAAGGTTAAAGGCCGGGTTGGTTATCAGGGGTGATGTGCAGAGAGAAGGCATTGCCTATACAGAAATCTTCTATACAGTTGTCAAGATGACAACCATCAGATGTTTACTTTCTATTGCAGTAAACAAATGGTGGACTATTTCTCAATTTGATGTAAGTAATGATTTTCTACATAGGGAGTTACAGGAAGAGTTTTACATGAAATTTCATGCTGGTTTGTCTTCCCCCAGAACTAACCATGTTTGTCGACTTAAAAAGTCTCTTTATGGCTTGAAGCAAGCTTCAAGACAGTGGTATGGACAACTTGCCGGAGCCCTCAGTTTTAAGGGATTCTCTTCCTCTCCAAATGATTATTCCCTATTATTTAAACACACAGGGGATATCATTTCTATTGTTTATGTATACATGGATGATATTCTAATTACATGCAATAATTATGTTGAATTATCAAATCTTAAAGGATTATTACATTCTGTGTTCAAAATGAAGGATCTTGGGCCAGTTCACTACTTCTTAGGCATGGCAATTTTGAGGGAGCATGATGGAATCATTATAACTCAAAGGAAATTTGCCACTGACCGGCTTGCTGAATTTGATTGCACTACTCTTCCCCTGGTTTCTTCACCAATTGATTCATCTTCCAAAATGACAGCAAATTGTGGAGCTCCTTTATATGATACTTGCGTTTATCGTCGTCTTGTTGGCAAGCTCAACTATTTGACTCACACGCTGCCGAATCTCTCATTTGCTATTTTGACTCTCAGCTAGTTTATGCAATGCCCTTGTATTGGGCATTTCACAGCAGCTTTATGAGTTCTTAGATAACTTCGCTCTACCCCTAGCCGAGGTTTATTTCTCAATGCTCGGCTCTCTTTTGATTTATTGGCCTTCTGTGATGTTGATTGGGCTTCTTGCCATGATAGTCGTCGCTCAGTACGCGGGTTTTTAATCAATTTGGGTGGTTCACCGGTGTCTTGGAAATCTAAGAATCAAACTTTCGTGTCTCTATCTTTCGCTGAAGCGTAGTATCTGTGACGACCCAAAGGGGTCATCACTTATTTAATTAATCATTTCGAGCTTCCGAGGCCTTGGAAACCTCATTCTATGTTGCCTCGATTTACGTGCACAATCCGAGCATGTAGCCGGAAAGATTTTGTGATAGAAAATATGAATTCTATGAGAAATTTGGATAAAAATGATATTAATATTGATATGGTTGACTTCGGTCAATATTTTTGGTAAACGGATCCGGACCCGAGATTGGATGGTCCCGAGAGGTCCGTAGGAAAATATGGGACTTGGACATGCGTCCGGAGTCGAATTCGAGGCCTAGAGCCCAAGTTATGAATTTTTCTATGAAATTGTTTTTGATGTAATTGTTAAAGGAAATGAATTAATTGACCTTGGTATCGGGCTCGTATTTTGGTTCCGACGCCCGGTACAAGTCTTAAATATTATATATGTGATTTCTGTAAAGTTTGGTGACATTTGGATGTCGTTTGAGATGTTTTGGACCTTGAGTCCCAAGTTTGAAAGTTTTGAAAACCAAAGGTATGAAAATCATGAATTTGAGGCTTGATTTGATGAAAACGAGGTGATATTGGCGATGTGATCGCACGAACAAGTTCATAATGTGTTTTTGAGGTTGTGTACATGTTTGGTTTGGAGCCCGGAGGGCTCGGGTAAAGATTGGATAGGCCGTTGGATGAAATTCTGAATTTTTGCACTGCTGGTTTTTCACCCAGCTGTTGGCTTCGCAATTGCGAAGTATTTCTCGCAATTGTGAAGGGGGCAGTACAAGGCAGGGCTCGCAAATGCGAACCCTGATCGCAAATGCGAAGCCCCATTGACCCAGCCTTGTTCGCAAATGCGAACAATTGTTCGCATTTGCGAAGGTCCCCAGTGCCTACCTATGTTCGCAAATGCGAACAAAAGT
The DNA here is from genome assembly GCA_032618575.1 of Nicotiana noctiflora. Classification (NCBI taxonomy): domain Eukaryota; kingdom Viridiplantae; phylum Streptophyta; class Magnoliopsida; order Solanales; family Solanaceae; genus Nicotiana; species Nicotiana noctiflora. The sequence continues at coordinate 75,738 of JASVEL010002304.1, read as the reverse complement.
TTGCAAATGCGAACATTCCCTATACCGCCTTGGTTCGCAAATGCGAACTATTGTTCGCAAATGCGAACACTACCTTAAACAGCCTATGTTCGCAAATGCGAACTTAGTTCGCAATTGCGGACAGTCCCTTTGTCTACCAGTGTTCGCAAATGCGAACAAATGTTCGCAAATGCGAACTTCCCAGCCTTAGCTTATTTTTCAAACTCCAGAAATTGATCGGGGTTCGCAATTGCGGACCCATGTTCGCAAATGCGAACACAGAGACCTGTAAAACACGATTTTAAGTTCATTTCTTCACTTTTTACAAAACACAAACACCCATTGCGATTCTTCACGGATTGCTTCTTCATCAAAACGATTGTAAGTCACTTTTTACTTAATTCTTTCAATTCCTAACATCATTAAACATGTTTTTCATAAGAAATCAATGATTTTCATGGTAGAATTCTTGTTTTTGTTAGAAAATAGGGTTTTTCATAAATTGGGGAATTGGACCTCGAATTGAGGTCCGATTTTGAAACAAATCATATACATGAACTCGTGGGGAGATGGGTAACCGGATTTTGGTCCTAACCCCGAATTCCGACCATGTGGGCCCGGGGTTGAAATTCACTATTTCGGGCGGAATGTTGTAAAAGATGTATTTGGTCTTAAGAATTAGTTTGTTGAGTAGTATTGATGATATTAAATCAATTATGTATAGATACGATTGGATTGGAGCCAAAGTTGAAAGAAAAAGACAATTCCACGGATTGAATTGTTCATAAGCATTCGAGATAAGTGTTTGTTCTATCCTAGCTTGAGGGAATAGGATTATGTGTTATGTGTTATGTGATCGAGTGCGGTGTATGGGTCGTGGTGACGAGCATCCATACACTGGCGTCTAGTATGACCGTGAGTCGTTGAAAAATGATTATTTTGAGATATATTACAGATGAAATGTTATTGTTTTCCCTTGTTGGGACTCGTTGTGAAGATAATTATTGGTTGCCCTTGATGGGACGGTTTATGAATTACTGTTTATTTCTTTCTTTGCCCTTAACTGTGATTGTTATTTGGGTGAGGAAGAGTGATAATGCACGAAGGGTGATGTCGTGCCATGTTTATTTATTTATGCACGAAGGTTAATGCCGTGCCATGTTTATTTATTGATTATGCACGAAGGATCATGTCGTGCCTCGTTATTGAACCATGTACGAAGGATCATGCCGTACTATGGATGTGAGGATGAGAGTAAAAGCACGAAGGGTGATGCCGTGTACTTTATTTGTTTATTTGGTGAGGATGAGAGTAAAAGCACGAAGGGTGATGCCGTGCAATTGCTTGCTATTTCTTGAATTGATATTACTTGTGTTTACCTTATACTTCGTTTTTCCTTGTGAATTTATTAACTGTGGTTAATTGTTGAATTCTTTGAGATATTCTTTATTGTGTTAATACTTGGTTATTTCTTGTTATTTTGTGGTATACATATATATATATTGAATTGCACAGGTTTATGTGGGTGTTTGGTCCTAGGCTTGTCACTACTTCGCCGGGATAGGCCAGGCACTTACCAGCACATGGGGTCGGTTGTACTGATATTACACTTCTGTGCGTTTTTGCACAGGTCCAGGTTACGATCAGGAGCAGCAGCAGCAGTAAATCGATTTCGTGGGAGTTGATCATATTTGAGACCGAGGTAGCTTGCAGACGTCCGCAGGCCCGGCGTCTCTCTCTTTATTTATGTTATTAGCCGTGGTCTCTTTGTTCCGAGACAAACAGAATTATGTTATATTTCCTTCAGACTTTTATGTGTAGTATTCCATAGTAGTTTGTGAGTTGGTGATTCCACGTCTTGGGTAGAGGATTTCAGTATGATTTTCGCTTTGAAATCAGTTATTTCTATTTCGATAAAGTATTCCGCATTTATTTAATTAAAATTGTGTTAAAAACAGGATAGTATGAATACAGTGGCTTGCCTAGCTACCACGAGTAGGCGCCATCACGATCCCGATGTTGGGGGAAAATCCGGGTCGTGACAAGTTGGTATCGAGCTCTAGGTTACATAGGTCTCACCACTCACGAACAAGCTTAGTAGAGTTTGAGAGGTAGGTACGGAGACGTCCGTACTTGTCCTCCAAAGTCTATTGAGTTAGGAAAGAGTCTCTCATTTGTTCTTTCTTGTCGTGCGACTTGTTCCTCAAATACTGATTGAGTTTCCATTCTTTCCTTTCGCAGATGGTGAGGACACGCGCTTCTTCATCCGCTAACCAGCAGCCCGAGCCCAAGGCAGCTCCTGTGAGGGGCAGGGGCCAAGGCCGTATCAGAGGCCGTGGTAGGGGTAGAGCTTAGCCCTAGGCAGCTACCCCAGAGGTGGAACCTCATATCGAGATTGACGAGGAGGTTCCAGGTCCCACCAGCTCCAGTGGGCCCAGCTTAGGTCCCGAGAGAGGCTTTATTTACCCTGGATCTTAGGGAGGCTCTGGTCAGGATAGCGGGATATATGGACAGCGTTGCTAGAGCGGGCTTATTACCAGTTGCACCAGCCGCTTCTCAGGCTGGGGGAGGGGCCCGGACTCTTGTTGCTCGTACTCCGGAGCCAGCAGCTCCTCAGCCTCAGGCACCAGTAATTCAGCCAGCTGTGGCCACTCAGTCAGGTACCACAGCTTATGCCGGCGATGGAGCGGCCATGACTTTCGATTCGTTATGGAGGCTTGATCGGTTCTCCAAGCTATTTACCACTACATTCAGTGGAGCCGCATCGGAGGATCCTCGGGACTTCTTATTCAGTTGCCATGAGATTCTCAAGACTATGGGGATTGTGGAGACAAACGGAGTTGACTTTCTGTACATTCAGATTTTCAGGATCCGCCAAGACTTGGTGGAGAGATTATTGCTTGACTCGACCAGCAGGGTCCCCGACTTTATCATGGGATCAATTTGTAGAGTTATTTATGGAGAAGTTTCTCCCTGCTACTCAGAGGGATGTACTTCGGAGGCAGCTTGAGCGCCTCCATCAGGGCACTATGACAGTTACACAGTATGAGATGAGATTTGTCGATTTGGCTCGTCATGCGGTGGTGATACTTCCCACGGAGCGGGAGAGGGTCCGCAGTTTTATAGATGGGCTTAATCAGCCGATTAGACTCCGGATGGCTATGGGCGTGGGGAGTGACATATCATTTCAGAGGAGGCAGCCAATGCAGCACGCAGAGTTGAGATGGCTCTTGCTAGGGGAGCCGGTTATTCTTCGGATAAGAGGCCTCGTCATTCAGGCGGGGTTTGGTGGTTCTTCCTCCGGTGGCACAGAATCCTTTGATAGAGGCCGGTCCTCCGGGCCTTTTCATTCCGCCCTTCGGTAGCTTCACAGGGTGGACCGGGTGATCGCGGTTTTCGGGGTCATTATTCGGACCAGCCTCCTATTAATGCTCGGCCTTTTCGGAGTGTTCGTGGAGGCCATTCAGTTGCGTCGGGGCCAGCAGCCCTATCGGCCAAGGGTTGCTACGGTTGTGGTGACCCGGGTCATTTTATCGGGATTTGCCCTCTAGCGACGGGCAACACTCGCAACGAGGTCCTCGTCCCATGATTCGAGCCCCAGCCGACCCTCGACCGCCCGACCGACCGCAGGCGGGGGTAGAGACTATGGAGGCGGAGGTCGAGACCATAGAGGCGAAGACCGTCCAGCGAGAGGTAGAGGTCGGCCAGTTGATGGTCGTCCCAGAGACGCAGCTCAGAGGGGAGGTGCCGATCCCCGATTCTATGCTTTACCAGCCAGTGCCGGAGGCAGAGGCATTAGATGCCGTGATTACGGGTACTATTCTTGTGTGTGGCAGAGGTGCTTCAGTATTATTTGACCCCGGATCTACATATTCCTATGTGTCTTCCTACTTCGCACCGTATTTGGCCGTGCCCAGCTATGCTCTGGATATTCCAGTTTATGTGGCTACACCAGTGGGTGACTCCATTGTAGTCGATCGGGTGCATCGTTCGTGCGTAGTTATATTTGGGGGTCTTGAGACCCGTGTTGATCTGTTGCTTTTGGATATGGTAGATTTTGATGTCATATTGGGGATGGACTGGTTGTCCCCATACCATGCTATTCTTGATTGCCATGCTAAGACCGTGACCTTAGCCTTGCCAGAATCACCCCGATTAGAGTGGAAGGGTACCTCAAGCCACTCCGTTCGCACTGTTATTTCTTATGTTAAGGCTCGACGCATGGTCGAGAAGGGGTGTCTAGCTTATCTGGCTTATGTTCGTGATTCCAGCGCAGAAGTTCCTTCCATTGAGTCGATCCCTATTGCACGGGAGTTTCCGGAGGTTTTTCCTTCAGACCTGCCGGGCATGCCACCCGACAGGGATATTGATTTCTGTATTGATCTGGCACCGGGCACTCAGCCCATCTCTATTCCACCCTATCGTATGGCCCCGCCGGAGCTAAAAGAATTGAAAGATCGGTTGCAAGACCTTCTTGAGAAGGGCTTTATCAGGCCCAGTGTTTCCCTCTGGGGAGCACCTGTATTATTTGTAAAGAAGAAGGATGGCTCGATGCGGATGTGTATTGATTACCGGCAGTTAAACAAGGTGACTATCAAAAATAAATATCCACTGCCGAGGATTGATGATTTGTTTGACCAGCTCCGGGGAGCGAGGGTATTCTCTAAGATAGACTTGAGGTCAGGCTACCATCAGCTGAAGATCAGGGCGGCTGACATTCCCAAGACAGCCTTTCGCTCTAGATATGGGCATTATGAGTTCTTGGTCATGTCCTTCGGGTTGACCAATGCCCCAGCAGCATTCATGGAGTTGATGAATCGGGTATTCAGGCCTTACTTAGATCTGTTCGTGATAGTCTTCATAGATGACATCCTGGTGTACTCCCGCAGCCAGGAAGAGCACGAGCAGCACCTCAGAGTGGTTCTTCAGACTCTGAAAGATAACCGACTATATGCCAAATTTTCTAAATGTGAGTTCTGGCTGAGTTCGGTAAGCATTTCTGGGTCACATTGTATCAGAGGAAGGTATTCAGGTAGACCCAAAGAAGATTGAGGCAGTCCAGAATTGGCCTCGACCAGCTTCAGTGACTGAGATCCGGAGTTTCTTGGGATTAGCAGGTTACTACCGTCGTTTTGTAGAGGGGTTTTCTTCTATTGCGGCCCCGATGACCAGGTTGACCCAGAAGGGTGTCCAGTTTCAGTGGTCAGAGGAGTGTGAGGCGAGCTTTCAGAAGCTCAAGACAGTCTTGACCACCGCACCAGTGTTGGTACTACCTACAGGTACAGGGCCTTATACAGTTTATTGTGACGCATCTCGTACAGGGGCTTGGAGCGGTATTGATGCAGGATGGTAAGGTTATCGCTTATGCTTCGAGGCAGTTAAAGATACATGAGAAGAATTATCCGGTTCATGATCTTGAGTTAGCAGCAGTGGTTCATGCCTTAAAGATCTGGAGGCATTATCTATATGGTGTGACATGTGAGGTGTACACTGATCACAAAAGCCTAGAGTACTTGTTCAAGCAGAAGGAGTTGAATCTACGACAGCGGAGATGGTTAGAGTTGCTAAAAGACTATGATGTTACTATCTTATATCACCCAGGTAAGGCCAATGTGGTGGCCGATGCTTTGAGTAGAATGTATGCCAGCATGGGTAGTCTTGCATACATTCCGATCAGTCAGAGACCATTAGCTCTAGATGTCCAGGCCTTAGCCAACCGGTTCGTGAGATTAGACATTTCTGAGCCTAGCAGGGTGTTAGCCCGCACGGTCGCTCGTTCTTCTTTATTAGAGCGTATCCGTGAGAGGCAATTTGATGATCCTCATTTGCGTGAGTTGAGAGATACAGTACAGCGGGGAGGTGCCACACAGGTAAATCTAGATGATGATGGGGTATTGAAATTGCAGGGGCGAGTTTGTGTGCCCAATGTCGAAGGGATTCGAGAGTTGATCTTAGCAGAGGCCCACAGTTCGCGGTATTCTATTCACCCAAGCGCCGCGAAGATGTACCAGGACTTACGGCAACACTATTGGTGGCGTAGAATGAAGAAAGATATCGTTGCGTATGTCGCTCGGTGTCTAAATTGTCAGCAGGTGAAATATGAGCACCAGAGACCTGGTGGTGTATTCCAGAGGATTGAAATTCCCGAGTGGAAATGGGAGCGGATCACTATGGACTTCGTTACTGGACTTCCTTCAACTCGGAGGAAATTTGATGCTATTTGGGTCATTGTTGATAGGCTGACCAAATCAGCACACTTTATTCCAATATCTGTCTCCTACTCGTCGGAGAGGTTAGCGGAGGTTTACATTAGGGAGATTGTTCGTCTTCATGGGGTGCCAGTATCTATTATCTCTGATCGGGGTACGCAGTTTACCTCGCGGTTCTGGAGAGCGGTCCAGCAGGAGTTAGGCACCCAGGTTCAGTTGAGTACAGCATTTCATCCTCGGACGGATGGCCAGTCCGAGAGGACTATTCAGATTCTAGAGGACATGCTTCGAGCCTGTGTTATTGATTTCGGAGGCTCGTGGGATCAGTTTCTACCATTAGCAGAGTTCGCCTACAATAACAGCTACCAATCTAGCATCCGGATGGCTCCGTATGAGGCGTTGTATGGTAGGCGATGTCGATCACCAGTTGGATGGTTTGAACCGGGAGAGGCTCGGTTGTTAGGTACAGACTTAGTTCAGGAGGCCTTGGATAAGGTCAAGACTATTCAGGAGAGATTGCGTTCAGCTCAGTCCAGGCAGAAGACTTATGCGGATCGTAAGGTTCGAGATGTAGATTTCATGGTTGGTGAACAAGTATTGCTCCGAGTGTCGCCTATGAAGGGCGTGATGAGGTTCGGGAAGAAGGGCAAGCTCAGCCCTAGGTATGTTGGTCCATTTGAGATTTTAGACGAGTGGGAGGGGTGGCTTACGGATTAGCTTTGCCGCCTAGCTTATCAGCCGTGCATCCAGCTTTTTCATGTATCTATGCTTCGGAGATACCACGGCGATCCCACACATGTGTTAGACTTCAGAACGTCCAATTGGACAATGATCTATCTTACGAGGAGGAGCCGGTGGCTATTCTAGACCCGGCAGGTTTGAGAGCTGAGGTCGAAGAGTTATCCTTCCGTGCGTGTTCGGTGGAGAGGTCGGCCTCCCGAGGCATCGACCCGGGAGTCCGAGTCCGATATACGGAGCCGCTACCTACACTTGTTTCCCGACTTAGGTACTTCTTTCTTTTGTCCGTTCGAGGACGAACGAGTTGTTTTAGAGGTGGAGATTGTGACGACCCAAAGGGGTCATCACTTATTTAATTAATCATTTCGAGCTTCCGAGGCCTTGGAAACCTCATTCTATGTTGCCTCGATTTACGTGCACAATCCGAGCATGTAGCCGGAAAGATTTTGTGATAGAAAATATGAATTCTATGAGAAATTTGGATAAAAATGATATTAATATTGATATGGTTGACTTCGGTCAACATTTTTGGTAAACGGATCCGGACCCGAGATTGGATGGTCCCGAGAGGTCCGTAGGAAAATATGGGACTTGGACATGCGTCCGGAGTCGAATTCCGAGGCCTAGAGCCCAAGTTATGAATTTTTCTATGAAATTGTTTTTGATGTAATTGTTAAAGGAAATGAATTAATTGACCTTGGTATCGGGCTCGTATTTTGGTTCCGACGCCCGGTACAAGTCTTAAATATATTTCTGTAAAGTTTGGTGACATTTGGATGTCGTTTGAGATGTTTTGGACCTCGAGTCCCAAGTTTGAAAGTTTTGAAAACCAAAGGTATGAAAATCATGAATTTGAGGCTTGATTTGATGAAAACGAGGTGATATTGGCGATGTGATCGCACGAACAAGTTCATAATATGTTTTTGAGGTTGTGTACATGTTTGGTTTGGAGCCCGGAGGGCTCGGGTAAAGATTGGATAGGCCGTTGGATGAAATTCTGAATTTTTGCACCGCTGGTTTTTCACCCAGCTGTTGGCTTCGCAATTGCGAAGTATTTCTCGCAATTGCGAAGGGGGCAGTACAAGGCAGGGCTCGCAAATGCGAACCCTGATCGCAAATGCGAAGCCCCATTAACCCAGCCTTGTTCGCAAATGCGAACAATTGTTCGCATTTGCGAAGGTCCCCAGTGCCTACCTATGTTTGCAAATGCGAACAAAAGTTCGCAAATGCGAACATTCCCTATACCGCCTTGGTTCGCAAATGCGAACCATTGTTCGCAAATGCGAAAACTACCTTAAACAGCCTATGTTCGCAAATGCGAACTTAGTTCGCAATTGCGAACAGTCCCTTTGTCTACCAGTGTTCGCAAATGCGAACAAATGTTTGCAAATGCGAACTTCCCAGCCTTAGCTTATTTTTCAAACTCCAGAAATTGATCGGGGTTCGCAATGGTGAACCCATGTTCGCAAATGCGAACACAGAGACCTGTAAAACACGATTTTAAGTTCATTTCTTCACTTTTTACAAAACAAAAACACCCATTGCGATTCTACACGGATTTCTTCTTCCTCAAAACGATTGTAAGTCACTTTTTACTTAATTCTTTCAATTCCTAACATCATTAAACATGTTTTTCATAAGAAATCAATGATTTTCATGGTAGAATTCTTGTTTTTGTTAGAAAATAGGGTTTTTCATAAATTGGGGAATTGGACCTCGAATTGAGGTCCGATTTTGAAACAAATCATATACATGAACTCGTAGGGGGATGGGTAACCGGATTTTGGTCCTAACCCCGAATTCCGACCATGTGGGCCCGGGGTTGAAATTCACTATTTCGGGCAGAATGTTGTAAAAGATGTATTTGGTCTTAAGAATTAGTTTGTTGAGTAGTATTGATGATATTAAATCAATTATGTATAGATACGATTGGATTGGAGCCAAAGTTGAAAGAAAAAGACATTTCCACGGATTGAATTGTTCATAAGCATTCGAGGTAAGTGTTTGTTCTATCCTAGCTTGAGGGAATAGGATTATGTGTTATGTGTTATGTGATCGAGTGCGGTGTATGGGCTGTGGTGACGAGCATCCATACATTGGCGTCTAGTATGACCGTGAGTCGTTGAAAAATAATTATTTTGAGATATATTACGGATGAAATGTTATTGTTTTCCCTTGTTGGGACTTGTTGTGAAGATAATTATTGGTTGCCCTTGATGGGACGGTTTATGAATTACTGTTTCTTTCTTTGCCCTTTGCCCTTAACTGTGATTGTTATTTGGGTGAGGAAGAGTGATAATGCACAAAGGGTGATGCCGTGCCATGTTTATTTATTTATGCACGAAGGTTAATGTCGTGCCATGTTTATTTATTGATTATGCACGAAGGATCATGCCGTGCCCTCGTTATTGAACCATGTACGAAGGATCATGCCGTACTATGGATGTGAGGATGAGAGTAAAAGCACGAAGGGTGATGCCGTGTACTTTATTTGTTTATTTGGTGAGGATGAGAGTAAAAGCACGAAGGGTGATGCCGTGCAATTGCTTGCTATTTCTTGAATTGATATTACTTGTGTTTACCTTATACTTCGTTTTTCCTTGTGAATTTATTAACTGTGGTTAATTGTTGAATTCTTTGAGATATTCTTTATTGTGTTAATATTTGGTTATTTCTTGTTATTTTGTGGTATACACATATATATATTGAATTGCACAGAGGTTTATGTGGGTGTCCGGTCCTAGGCTTGTCACTACTTCGCCGGGATAGGCCGGGCACTTACCAAGCACATGGGGTCGGTTGTGCCGATATTACACTTCTGTGCGTTTTTGCACAGGTCCAGGTTCGATTAGGAGAAGCAGCAGCAGTAAATCGATTTCGTGGGAGTTGATCATATTGAGACCGAGGTAGGTTGCAGACGTCCGCAAGTCCGGCGTCTCTCTCTTTATTTATGTTACTAGTCTGTAGTCTCTTTGTTCCGAGACAAACGGAATTATGTTATATTTCCTTCGGACTTTTATGTGTAGTATTCCATAGTAGTTTGTGAGTTGGTGATTCCACGTCTTGGGTAGAGGATTTCAGTATAATGATTTTCGCTTTGAATTCAGGTATTTCTATTTCGATAAAGTATTCCGCATTTATTTAATTAAAATTGTGTTAAAAACAGGATAGTATGAATACAAGTGGCTTGCCTAGCTACCACGAGTAGGCACCATCACGATCCCGATGTTGGGGGAAAATCCGGGTCGTGACAGTATCATTCAATGTGTCGCCTAGTGGCTGAGCTTACTTGGTTAACTCATCTTCTCACAGATCTATCTACTCCTCATCTGATTTCGGTTCTAGTTTTTTTCTAATAGGTAAGAGGCAATACATATTGTCCGGAATCCTAGTTTTCATGAAAAAACCAAACACGTTGAACTCGGTTGCCACTTTGTGAGGCAATAATTCCTTTTCGACCTCATCTCTTTCTCTTGTATACCCTCAAAACTCCAACTTGCTGATTTATTCACAAAACTCTTGTGAGAGCCCTCTCACAAATCGATTCTTGGCAAGTTCGAGGTATCTTCTATCCCTTCCAACTTGAGGGGGGATGTTGGAATACATCAAGGAATTTCTCAACAAGGATTTCACATAGAAGAGGAGAAAAGGTTCGATGAAAAAGAAAGAAGAAAGGATTTTTGGACGAAGTATTTTCGGACAAAACTAAGCTGAGTCTTTCGTGTGATAAGCCACGTGGCACCATCTCATCCAACAAGATCAATTGATGAAGATTTAATCTGGATCGTCCGTTTCTCACATGCTGAAGGAATATTAATTAATTACATTGTTAGAACCTAGCTAATAAAAATAGGACAAATGTATATAATTCATAGGGTAGTTTTATTTTCAGATTCTTTTCTAGGTAGCTAAATATCTGTATAAATATACAGTCTTCTTGTATAGTAATTCATTGAAAAATACAGAAAACTTTCACAGTCATCTCTCTAAGTTTCTACACCACCATAATATACTAGATATTGGAATACTTGTATATGAACGTCCAGCATATTATGTTGGAACTTCAACTACGAAAAGTTCCAACATAATATACTGGAGATTGGAGCACATGTGTATGAACTTCCAGCATATTATATTCAAACTCCAGTACATTATGAAATTCCAACATGTTATGCTAGAATTTTACATGTAAAAAATTCGAGCTCCAGCATGTTATGCAAGAATATTTTTTGGATTTTGAACAGTATTTTGTCCAAATTTTTCTTTACATGAAAAGTTGCTAAATTTCGATTACATTTAAAACTATGACTATTTTTCAATTACCACTTAATTTGGCAATTTTTGAATTTCACTCATTTAATAATTTGGAATTGTTAATGCATCTAAATACTTTAAAATCACATATTATGATAAAAAGGGGAACCTTTCAGCAATGGTAAAGTTATCTCCGTGTGACATATAGGTCACAAGTTCGAGCCGTAAAAGCTTGCATTATGTAGACTGCTATATCACACCCCTTAAGGTGCGACCCTTCCCGGTGCCTTGCGTTATTGCATCAATGAATGTGTTTTGTTCACAGAACTGCCCTTTTTATGTTATGGCCACAAAAATGAGACTTGTCTGATGTGTTGGTATATTTTGTCCCAGTTGTTCTTTTTCAAGATGTAAGTAATAAAGCTACAATGTTATGTAGCACAGTACTTGCAAAGTAAACAGTATAGCAACTTTTAGTTGTAATATCTTAGAGAAGAGTTGGTCCATAATAATCAAAACACTCTGGTTACAACTATGGTATTTCATGGGAATAAACATGAACTACGTTTAACCTCTTGATTAATATATAGCATCAACGACACTTAAAACATAATTTAGTTATTGTAGGAAAATGGACAAAGATTTTATCAGTAACATACTCATTTAGAAAAGAACAAAAGAAAGAACATTATACAGAGGAGGAGACAGCGTAGCATCTAGGATGGTTGGGTATACTCTTAAATTGGGCTGAGCAAGTCCAAGAACCAGTCCGAGCCCATTTAGAAAAAGTCAAAGAGGGCCCAAAATTGGCCCAACATGAGCTTTCAGGCCTAGTCCGGTCTGAGACTAAGCCGGTTATAGCATTTTCTAGCCCAGGACTGGCCCAGTCCAGGACGTGTCCAATCCTGAATGAAATTATGAATTAGCCTGACATACAATTGCTAATTGAAAATTAGAAAAATTAAGCCAAATAGCTGGCCAAAAAAAGTAAACATTGAATCTAGTCGACTATTTGTGTAACAATTCTTGGAAATTAACCATAACTTCAGAATTAATCAAAGTTTGGCCATTTTTCATGCGGAAATAAAATCTGGACAAAATACCTTTAGTTTAAACCCGAAAAGTTTCATAACAATACTTTGGAGTTCTTTTTTTTGGTAACACTGTGAATATTATCATTGATCAACCAAATGATTACACAGAAAGATTACTCTATATCATAATCAAATTGCTTATGAATATTAAGCCTTTAAACAAGTAAACTATACATTAGTAATTCTCCTCAAGAACTCCATAACTCGACACAACTTTCTTGGCATATGCATTGAGCTAAATCTTTCTATTATTTCCTTCTTTATCTGATCTACGATATCATTTGTATTTACAGTAACTCCTTAGAAAATCGTTAAGTTTCTCGCTTTCCACATATGGTAGAATACAACTCCAATAGTTGCTACTAATATTTCCTCTATATCGCCTTTGTTTGACCCAGAATGTTGATGAACACATATGAACTCAAAGCTTTATTAAAAACAAAGGGCTAATCATAGCAGGTCGCAACTTATCTGATGTTCAATAAAGGAAAAGATAATGAGGATAAGCATAGAGGTAATAGAAAATATTTAGTGATCTTTATTCATGATAATGGGTTAATCTGCCTCTCCATGAAGAGGTTCAGATCCTTGCAATCATGTTTTCATAGATTTACTATTGTTCTGTGTCTTTGATATTGGGTTCTCACTCTATGTTGTACTCTGTATTTTCTAGAGCCCCCATGGGGAGAGAGTGGAACCCCATTTTCGATGATTCCCCTCGGTATTTATAGATCTTAGTTATACCAGTTAACGTTTCTTGGAGATCGGGTCCGTGTCAGGAGATTATTGCGGGCGTACCCACAAGGCATCGACCCCGGCCAAAACTTTTAGGCGGATTCGGATAATGTCTTATGGTCGAGGGCGACCTCGCCACTTGTGGTGTTCACGCTAGTCGAGGGAGGCCTTGACGCTTGCTGCATGAACTTGGGTCGAGAGGGATGATTAATCCACTCTAATTATTATAAGGTCGAATTGTAGCTCATACAGATAGTCCCTCCGCTTATCGTGGTTACGTCTAGATGGGCTGGGATAAGCGGATATGACAGCTCGAAGGGCGTCCCCTCCCGGACAAAGAGACGATAGCCTCTTAGGGCGTCTCATCATCACTCTTTTCTTTTTACAGAGGGAAAGTGATCCCCGATCGTTCGCGGCAATGGATAGTTGTTGGCACGCCATAGTCGTGAACCCAGATACATTCTTGTCCATGCGAGCTTTAGGATGCAAGGCCTGATTGTTTCGTCCGATAAGACGTCGTCACATTCAGAGTATTCGAAGCGTCGGCTTAAATTCCGGCGCATGCTCGCTGATTGTGATCATGGCGGCGACGGTTTTGATGAGAATTGAACCATTTCTGACGGTTGGGATTAGCATTAAATGGCACCTGTCGGTTTCCCGAAATTTAATTCGATTTACCTATAAGAAGGCCTGGCATGTCAGACATTCAACACTCTTTGATTTACTGATTGTCTTTCTCTCTAGCAAATTCCCAAAGAATCTTGTTTTATCCTGCGGCATAATCGTTGCTCGTTCTTAATCATCTTCTCCATTTTTCCTTTAGCCTTTCTTGTGAACTAAATCAATGGCTGGCTCTTCCTCTCGCGACGGTCTTCCGGTGGTGCTACTAGCGGGTTCTCCGGCGATTGAAGGGATGTCCCCGGTGCTTCCGGTCGGTGATCGGAATGACACTAAGAGAATGCCCCCAGTGGATGAGATACTCCCAGGGGAGGGAAGTTTGGCAGTAGATTTCACCGTAAATGGAGGGGTTGACCCCGTCGATGAGGCCGCACTGATGGGGGAAGTAAGCATGGCTCAGCTGCGCGAGCAAGGGCTCATCCCCTCCCACGCTGATGTTGTGCTGGCTCTGCCGGGGGATAGGGTGCACATCGACCGTGTCGGGTATTGCGTGTTTTACTCTTCCCCCCTCAGGCTGGGGTTCAGAATGCCCCTCCCTAATCTGGTGATTGACTTCTACCGGTATTACAGTGTTTGCCTAGGGCAGCTCACCCCGTCCGTGTGCAAGCTCTTGCCCATGCTGCTGAAGTTCTCAGAGCTGGTCGGCCGGATGGTCACACTACAACACGTCATTGCTCTATTTGCCCCTCAGCGGATCCGGGGGAGCATGATCCGAATGGTCCCGCGCGGGTGGCAGGGACTGGTGACTGCTTTGGACGACGAGGTCGAGCCTCATCAATTCGAACAGTTTTTCTACGTCAGGACCGGTCATCTGGTGGTGCCTTCCCCAGGGTTTCCGGCGGCGGCTACTCAAGTACCCAGGGCTGCTACTGTCGATTCTGTAGCCGCGCCTTCTCCTGTTCGGCCTTCGCTTGATGGTGGGAGCGTGTCGGGAGTTGTCCGCCCTCGGGAGGCATCGCCTTATCGAGATGAAGAGGAGAGGCCTTTAACTAGGCGGAGAATCCTTCCACCTCCGGCCCCTTCAGCGGCACGGCCAGCTGCTGATGAGGTGATAACTGTGGACCCTCTGTCTCTTACCGAGGCGAGGGAGAACGTCGACACGGTGCGCGTTCCAGCGGGCGGGCCAGATGATCTTCAAGATCGGGAGGAGCGAGAAGGGAGCGCCGCTCCTACCGCTCAGTCTTCTACCCACAGGTTTGAGGCGGATGAGCCCTCTCGGGTAGTCGTGGATCTTGGAGATTCCAGCACCCCGTCGATGGGGGCGGCGGCGACGGGAGAGGTGTCTCCGTATGGTTCTGACTTGGACTCTGAGGATGTACGTATGTTTCGTGACGGGGTCACGAACGTGACTGTTCATCCAGACGGGAGGCCGCGTGTGATCGAGATTCCCGCGGCTGAGAATTTATTGCTGAGGGAGTCCTCCTTGTTGCCGTTGCTGGGCCAGTGGTGTTCCTCCGTTGAGAATCAGTCGCTGAGAGAGGTGACGGATATTGGCATAATGAATGAAGTGGCATCAATGGGAATGAGGGTATGCGTTCTGGACTGGTTATCTTTCCTTGACCCTTTCGCTTCTTGGGGTCCCTGTCCCTGACTTCTCTATTTTTTTGCTTTGTTTTGCAGGTGTTTCTGTTGCAGGTGGAATGCCTGCGTCAGGCAAACGTTAGATCTGGGGTACTTCTCCGTGTTCTCGAGAGGTGTCGCCGGTATCAGATCCAATACAGGGAGCTTAATGAGCGCCTGAAGGATGATCCTCGTAACCAAGAGTTGGTTGGGGACTTAGCGCGGTCGGAGCTGCAAAGGAGCTAGGCGCTTGGCCGTGTTGAGGCCCTGGAGGAGTGGCTGCGTCGGGCAAGTGATGAGCTGGAGGCTGGAAGGAGGGCGTCATTGGAGAGTGAGCGTCAATGCTTGGCCAGGGTGACGACGGTCACCTCGGAGTGGAGCGGGAAAGTTACCGCGCTGGAGGGGGAGTTGGCCGACCAGAAGCGTAGGCTAGCCGAGGCTTCTGCCAGGACGGCCGAGCTTGAGGGGATCATCCGTGCCATTGATTCCCAACTGTCATTGGTGAGAGTTGCCGCCACTTTCAGGGAGAGCGGCCTCGAGGAGCGGATCAGGACACTAGAGGGGAATGCTCAGGATGCCGCAGGGTAGATTGCACTCCTTGAACAGGAGAATCGGTGCATCCAGGAACAGTCCGCGTGCATGGGTAGCTCCCGTGAAGCTTGGGTTTATGCCGAGGCACAATGGGACATATACAACATCTGCTCGAGGCCGGCATTATTTCTGAGAATACCTTCGAGCAGGCGCGCCAGAGGGCGCGGGAGGCACATGAGGAATGCGGCTCTGACGCCGCGACACCCGGTAATGACGATGTCCCTGGCGGGAGCATGGCCGAAGCTAGGAATGATGGGGGCACAGCGGAGGCCGGCGGGGGGCAGAACTGGTGACGGAGCAGCGCAGGCCGACGACGGTGGGACTGGCGTGGATGGCAGTATTGGAAATCCCCAGATAATTGATGATTAGTTGATAGTGTCTTCTTTAATTGTTGCCGTTTGTTGCTATTTTTTCTTCCTCTCTCCTTCTTTTTATTTGATTGATTGTTGTGGTTTGCTTTAGACAATGCTTGCTTTGGAGCGGATGGGCATGGCCCGTATCCGTCTGTTTTAATTTAAGGGGTGGAATTCCCCCTTTTTCTACTGTTCGCTTATTGCTTGCTGCACTGTACGTTTTCCTTTCACATGGTCATTAGTCATCTTGGATCGAGGGCTAATTGTTAATTCAAGTGTACGTTTCCTTTCACATAGCTCGAGTTTTACTTCAAGTGTCGTTGAATATGTTAATTGACGAGGGTTCATGGCCTGAGTCCTAGTTTAACCGTAGTTGAACGTTGTTGATTCTTTTGAGTCGAGGGCTCACAGCCCAATTTTGTTTTTTCAACTGTCGTTGAATGTCTTAATTGGCGAAGGCTTGAGGCCTGACTCCCAGTCCAACCCTAGTTAAACATTGTCGATTCTTTTGGAGTGGAGGGCTCACAACCCAAGTTTTACCTCAACTGTCGTTGAATATTTTAATTGGCAAAGGCTCGTGACCTGAGTTCCAATTCAATCGTAGTTGAACTTTGTTGATTCTTTGGAGTCGAGGGCTCATAGCCCGAGTTTTACTTCAATTGTCGTTGAATATTTTAATTGGTGAAGGATCGTGGCCTGAGTACCAGTTCAACCGTAGTTGAACTTTGTTGACTCTTTGGAGTCGAGGGCTCATAGCCTGAGTTTTAATTCAATTGTCGTCGAATATTTTAATTGGCGAAGGCTCGTGGCATGAGTCCCAGTTCAACCATAGTTGAACTTTTGTTGATTCTTTTGAGTCGAGGGCTCATAGCCCGAGTTTTACTTCAACCGTCGTTGAATTCTTATTGGCGAAGGCTCGTGGCCTAAGTCCCAGTTCAACCGTAGTTGAACTTTTTGATTCTTTGGAGTCGAGGGCTCATAGCCCGAGTTTTACTTCAACTATCGTCGAATATTTTAATTGGCGAAGGCTCGTGGCTTGAGTCCCAGTTCAACCGTAGTTGAACTTTGTTGATTCTTTTGAGTCGAGGGCTCACAACCCGAGTTTTACTTCAACTGTCGTTGAATTTTATATTGGCGAAGGCTCGTGGCCTGAGTCTCAGTTCAACCGTAGTTGAAATTTGTTGATTATTTGGAGTCGAGGGCTCATAGCCCGATTTTTTTGTCAACCGTCGTTGAATATTTTAATTGGCGAAGGCTCGTGGCCTGATTTCCAATTCAACCGTAGTTGAACTTTGTTGATTTTTTGGAGCCGATGGCTCACAGCCCGAGTTTTACTTTAACTGTTGTTGAATATTTTAATTGGCGAAGGCTCGTGGCCCGAGTCCCAGTTCAACCGTAGTTGAACTTTGTTCATTCTTTGGAGTCGAGGGCTCACAGCCCAATTTTTTTCTCAACTGTCATTGAATATTTTAATTGGCGAAGCCTCGTGGCCTGAGTTCCAATTCAACCGTAGTTGAACTTGTTGATTCTTTGGAGTCGAGGGCTCATAGCCCAAGTTTTACTTGAACTGTCGTTGAATATTTTAATTGGCGAAGGCTCGTGGCCTGAGTCCCAGTTCAATCGTAGTTGAACTTTGTTGATTCTTTGGAGTCGAGGGATCATAGCCCTAGTTTTACTTTAACTGTCGTCGAATATTTTAATTGGCGAAGGCTCGTGGCCTGAGTCCCAATTCAACCATAGGTTAACTTTGTTGATTCTTTGGAGTCGAGGGCTCATGGCCCGAGTGTTGACGAGATGAATCAGGCTCGCTCTCCTTGGGTTTCTAACCCTTCGTTCGTCATTTTCCCCTTGCTTTTGACTTCAGGACAGGCTACACAATCTTGCTATGAAATCCCCACAGACGGCGCCAAATTGTTTGACCCAGAATGTTGATGAACATTTATGAACTCAAAGCAATTATTAAAAATAAAGGGCCAATCATAGCAGATCGTAACTTATTTGAAGTTCAATAAAGGAAAAGATAATGAGGATAAACGTAGAGGTAATAGGAAATATTTAGTGATCTTTATTCATGATAATGGGTTAATCTGCCTCTCCATGAAGAGGTTCAGATCCTTGCAATCATGTTTTCATAGATCTACTATTGTTCTGTGTCTTTGATATTGGGTTTTCACTCTGTGTTATACTCTGTATTTTCTAGAGCCCCCATGGAAAGAGAGTGGAACCCCCTTTTCGATGATTGTCTCGGTATTTATTGATTTTAGTTATACCAGTTGACTTTTTTCGGAGATCGGGTCCGTGTTAGGAGATTATTACGGGCGTATCCGCTAGGCGTCAACCCCGGCAAGAACTTTTAGGCAGGTACGGATAATGTCTTGTGGTCGAGGGCTCCCTCGCCACTTGTGGTGTTCACACTAGTCGAGGGAGGCCTTGACGCTTGCTGCGTGAACTTGGGTCGAGAAGGATGATTAATCCACTCTGATTATGATAAGGTCGAATTGTAGCTCATATAGCCTTCTTGTACACGCATTGACAGTCCTTAAACAAGTGCTGGTACATTTCATTTACTTGATCTATACATAGGTAGCAACTTACTTTTTCCACATGCATCTGTAACTTCAGCATTCTCTCCTTTGTAAGTAGCCTTCTCTGCACCCCTAACCATAATAAGAGCTTGTGTTTAGGTTGTGACATTCCACTCCATATGAGATCAGCAATACACATCCTCTGCTGTTGACCTACTAACGCATTGCAACTCATGGTTATTCAATATTCGTCACCCTTACTCGGAATGTATTTCCCATGTTTACACCACTCTTTCATGTCCTCTTTTAGGGAGTTTTTCTTTTTCCAATACTAGCTGCAGTAGTTTGCAGGAGCTTTATATGTCCAAATGTTAGTGTTAGAATTCATGTATAGTCCATGAATCCATCTCACCAACAAATCTTCCTTATTATTTATCAGCCGCCACAATAACTTCCCCACTGTTGTAACATTGCAATGTTTGCTTCCCTTCACATTCATGCCTCCATACTTCTTAGGAGAGCAAATTTTTTCCTATGCTACTAGAGCCAGTTTCTTTTTCTCTTCTATACTGCTCCATCAGTATTCACTACATATTTTATCCACCTCTTTCACTACACTTTAAGGTGGAACGAATACTAATTGACTGAAAAATTATCGAATACTTTCCGAGCATTCAATCGAAATAAATTAAGGGTAAATTATAGCCAATCATAATTAACCAATAAATCGGAAGATAAATTTGAGATATATGGATAATTAATTGGAGAATAGTACAAAGAAGATTTTATTCATCATAGTAGCTTGACCTGCCTCTCCTTAAGGAGGTTCAGGATGTTATAGTTGTCTTGTTCTTCGCCCCCATTCATGGAGCGTTTTCCTCCATTTTCATATATTCAGAGTCATGTAGAAGAAAAAACCCCTTGTAGGTTCTCTTTGAGCTCTGTGAGCTGGTTAAGAGTTGTGGTAGTTTGATCGAGGAGACGTCCTCGCGGAATGGCCGTGACACCCTTGTTCATCTTAAGAACAACTGTCATGAGTCAAAAGTCAATGGCATCGACCATTCACTATAAATTAGTTAGGATAGAGTTGACCCCGTGGGTATCACATGGTCATATTTCTACCATTATAGTTAGTCCCTCGGTTCGTCGGGGTCGTGCCCAAGTCGACCTCGACGGACAGATAGTGTGGTGTAATCAGGAGGAGCCGGACTTTCCTTTTGTTCATTAACAACATTAAGAACTCCGACATGACCTCGTGTGCCTTTCCAGTGCTTTGCGTACTATTGTGATAGTCTCAGTACTGAAATGTCGGTCGGTGAGTGAAGCGCCATATCGTGCGGTCGTTCGTAATGGCGCACGTTTTCATAGAACCGAATCATTTCATGCCCGGTCATGTATTAATAACGATTACTGGGTTTCGTGAAGGCAGAGTCTATTTCTTATAACTAGAGAGGATGTTTCATTTTGCTCTTTGCACATTCGTTGTTCTTTTAAGAGAACTCATGAGAAGACTTTTGTAACGACCCGGCCCGTCGTTACGAGAATTTACCACTCTGTTATGTTGTAATTTTATGTTTCATGCTTTTATATCAGGTGTTAGGGTCTATCGGGTGATTTAGGAGTGATTTGGATTGAAAATGAGGCATATAGCCTTTTTGAAGGAGACTTGAATAAGGAAAGTCAACCCGGAGTTGACTATTTGGTTAGAGGGCTCGGAATCAGATTCTGATGATTCGGTTAGTTCCGGAAGGTGATTTGTGACTTAGGGGAGCGATCGGAATTGAATTTGGAGGCCCGGTGTAGAAATAGGCTTGAATTGGCTAAGGTTGAATTTTGGCGAAATCCGAACGGTAGGTGAAATTTTGATCCGGGGTTTGGAATGGAATTCCGACAGTTGCAGTAGCTCCGTTAGGTGATTTTGGATGTGCCTGCAAAATTTCAGGTCATTCGGACTTCGTTTGGTCGGGTTTTTGATTGAATGTGTAATTCGGAAAGTTTTAAGGAATTTAGGCTTGAATTCGATGTGAATTATGGATTTTGATGTTGTTAGATGCGTTTTGAGGATTGGAACAAGTTCGAATAAGGTATTAGGGTGTGTTGGTGTGTTTGGATGAGGTCCCGGGGGCCTCGGGGTGTTTTCGGATGGTTAAACGGGAGAAAATCATGGAAAGGGCAGGTTGAAGTATTCTGGTTCTGTCATTTTCGCCCCTGCGGAAATGTGGGCGCGGAGGCGAGTCCGCAAGAGCGGACTGAGGGGCGCAGGAGCGCTTGGCATCGCAGAAGAGGCATCCTTTCCGCTGAAGCGGCATCGCTGGTGCGAGTCAGTGATCGCAGAAGCGGACTTGATGAAAAGGGGGAAGTCCGTAGAAGCGGATTCTTGACCGCCTGGGCGAGTCCGCAGGAGCGGACTCTGGTGCGCAGAAGCGGGAGTTTTCGCAGCGGAGGTTCAATCGCGGAAGCGGACGCATAAACGGTCCTTTCTCGCAGAAGCGAAATTGGCCGGCTAGGCCTGGAACTGCTGAAGCGACCCTCTGGTCGCGGATACAGACTCGTAGGAGCGGAATTTTATTCGCAGAAGCGAAAATCGCTGTGAGTTAAGTGTATCAGAAGTTAGAAAATTTTCAGAAATATTTCACACATTTGGGTCTCGGCTTTAGAGGCGATTTGGGCGATTTTGAAGAGAAACTCAAGGGAAATCATCAGGTAATCAACTATGGACTTAAACTATGATTAGTATTGATAATATTATGCAATTATATCATGAAAATGGAGGAATTTGGGGTGATTCATGGAAGATTTAACCCTAGGCTTGAACTTTAGAAAATCAAGGTTTTGAATGGGCAAATGGAGTCCGAATTTGGTAAAATTGATATGCTTAGACTCGTATCGAGATGAGGGTTCCGAATATGTGACTTTTGTAATTTTTCGACAAGCGTACCGAAAGTCGGGTTTTGACAACTTTGGAAATTTTGATGTAAATTGAGTTATATTGATTGGGTGTCGTCCCATTGGCCTAATTTGTTGTGTTTCTACTGTATTTGATCAGATTCTACGCGTGCGGAGCTTGATTCTCGTGGCAAGGGCATTGCGGAATAGTCGTCGCACTGTATTGAGGTGAGTAATAGATGTGGGTGATGACCAGCGGGTTCGAAACCCCGGTATACCACTTTGTGACGCTGTGTAGCGGCGAGACACGCACACTCTTGAGATTGCGGGGTCGATCATGAACTGGAGACTATAGATTAGTCCGACCTGTTGATACTGTATTATTGACTATTCTCGAGTATAATTGTGGGCCGTGAGCCAGTTATTGGATCCCGCGAGGATCGTTATAATTGTCTTATCATATAGACATGCTAGTTTACTACTAGTCCGCAGCTATTTCTGTTATTATGCTAATTCCAATCTCTGGAACTTGATATTACCGTTTTCCAACTGAAAAATGATAAAAGAGTTTTCAAAAACTACTTTTGAGCCTGCGAGGCTGTATCTGCATATTAGCTGACTAGTAGTGGATCGGGCTGCGCGCCGCACCGAGATATATGTTGGATCGGACTGCACGCCGCAGAAAATCTCTATGAGATGTGCTTGGGCTGTAAGAGCCCCTCCGGAGTCTGAACCCCCACAGTGAGCACGGGTACCCAAAAATTGGAGTCGGGCTACGCGTCGTAGCGGTCATATCATGCATTGCATTGCATTTAGCTACATCTGCTAGCTGTTATGCTATTTATTGGTAATTGTTAGTACAGGTACAGTGAATATTGATTCTGTGACAAGGTAGCTGATTATAGCTTTACATAGTGCTTTATTGCGGATTTCTTATCTGCGCTGTCTTACCCTTGTTTATTACCACTGAGTCTGGCAGTACTCATTTTACTCCTTGCCCCTTGTGTGCAGATCCAGGTACCTCCCAGCAGTGATCCAATAGCTGTGCGAGGCGACATCTGTAGGATATACGAGGTAGCTGCAGAGTCCGCAGGACCCGATATTCCTTCTTACTGTCTTGATTTTGTATTGACTTTTCTTTCCGCACTTGGTATTTTTGTAAACCTTTATACACTTACGTTCAATAGAGGCTCATGACTCTTGACCCTTGGTCTATGGGAGTTGATGTATTATGGGACTTGGTTCCCCGTTTTCGTTATATGTATCGTTGTTATTTCGTGAATTAATATGCCTAAATGGGCTAAAGTGAGCTTCTAGCTCCGTGGTTGATATTGATTGGTCAGGCTGGCTTAGCAATGTGCTGGGCGCCATCACGACCGGATTTGGGGTCGTGACAACTTTCCTTCTGTTAAATCATATTTTTCTCTACTCTTTCAATCGCTATCGTCATTGATTTCCTCGTTTCTCCCATAAAAGCTCTTCTTTCTCTCGCTCGTGAGTCAATTATACCAGGAACTTCTTCTCGCGGTAATCGTCCGGCTAATTCTCCGTCGGTTGAAAATCTCGCTCAGTCAACTGAATACTTAGAGTTGATAGAAGATTAAGAAGTTCCTTCAGTCGATGAAGTTCTGCCTCGTCCAGAAACTCTGGTGGTGGATTTTAGTGCACCAGGTGGCATGGAATAGGGGGCATTGCTTATCTAATGGGGGAAGTAGGGCTAGCACATATGCGGGAACAGTGGGGTATCCCACGCTACGTCAAGATTGTGCTTGCGAAGACTAAGCATAGGGTTCAGATCTACCATCGAGAGTATTGCTCATTATATGCTTACCCCTTCCTAGTGGGGTACATACTCCCACTTCTGATGCTGGTGGTCGACTTCTACCGTTATTATGATGTGTGTCAGGCCCAACTTTATCCTTATCTCTACAAGTTAATTCTCATGTTTATGAAGTACGTGGAGCTAACCGGTTGGGTGGTCACTCTGAGGCACGTGCTTAGCCTCTTTGCTCCTCAAAAGAACCGTGATACCATGATCCATCCACGCCCCCGAGAGTCGAGGGTTTGGTGGTTGGGAAGGACGACATGACCAATCATCATTTCTTTGAAATTTTTTTCTATATTCGGACTGAACACCTGGTGGCGGACCCGGGCGAGTTCCCAGAAGTTTAGAATTTTGTGCGTAAGTCCTCATTTTCGACTAGAAAAATGCCATGATTTGACCTTCTTTACGCCTTATGTTGGTGGTTATTGATTTACTTTAATGTTTTATAGCTAAAAAGCTGGCTCCACCTTCTTTGGAGGGGATCCGGGAATGGGTCGAGGTTGTGCTTCCTTGTAATGTAGGGATTCGCACATGGTTGACTTTTTGAGAGAGACATGGTCGCATGCCTGTGACAAGTGGAATATCGACCCCCCTTTTTCTTATTTCATTTTGTTTTGACGACGCTCACTGGCTTGTCTGTTCATTATGGCTAGGGAGGACACACCATTTCAAAGCTCCTCAGTTGGCTTTCCGTCGGCCGGCTACAATTGCCCGACTAGCTGCAACGTCCATGCCTTGCCCAGTACCAGAGGGCAGCATTAGTTGAATCATCAGCGGTCGCCTCTATGATACGGGCTGCACCACAACATGAGGGGCCATCTTGGCTCATCCTTCCTCGGACGGACTCGCCTTCAAACACAGAAGAGAAAAGGCCCTCGCAAAGGCAGCATGTGGCATTTGTGGCGGCTCCTCCAGCGGTGATCAACTTGGATTCTCCCCTGATAGACTCGGAGAGTGGTGCAGTTTTGGTGCTTGCTATTCGGGGGGGGGAGTTGGTTGGAGTTGCCTCAACTAGTTCAAGCCAAGGGAATGTTGTTGCCTTGACGACCAAGTTTGAAGTTTGTGCTGTCGAGGCGGGTGGTCGATCCTCATAGGTCGCAGTTGTGATCTCGAATGTACCCTCGTTGGCCACGTCGGGTTGTTCTACACCGTTGGTGGTAGAGAGGAGGAAGAACATTATGAAGAACACCATTTTTCGTCGTTTGTCTTGTACTTTTTTGTAACTTCTTCCCTCTCTTTTTTCTTTTTGAAACATATTTGGAGGGATGACCCGCTTTTGAGTTTGACCGAGGTTGGCATGTCAGTTAATGCTCCATAACAACTTTTGCTCTTTGGCATGACACAAATAGGGTGGAGCTATCGTTTTACGGTGATGGCAGTTCGAACACGGTCGGATACCATATGTGATGGTGTAAATGAAGCCTTATAGTTCAAGCAGGGTCGAACTCTTATTTGGTGGCGGAGGTATGTAGCTTGAGTCTTAGTTCGAGCGTAGTTGAACCTAATAAGCTTGATAGCGAAGGCACTTAGTGTGAGTCCCTATTCGATTGAGGTCGAATCTGTTAAATTTGATGTCGAAGGTGCTTAGCCTTGTTCCCAGTTTGAGCGAGGTCGAAATTACTAAGCTTGATGGAGAGGGCACTTAGCCTGAGTCCCAGTTCGACTAAAGTTGAACTTGTTAAATTTGATGTCGAAGGCGCTTAGCCTTGTTCCCAGTTTGAGCGAGGTTGAACTTATTAAACTTGATGGCAAGGGTACTTAGCCTAAGTCACAGTTCGACTGAGTTCAAACCTAATAAGCTTGATGGCGAAATCACTTACCATTATTTTTAGTTCGACTAAGGTCGAAACTATTAGATTTGATGGCAAAGACACTTAGCCTGAGTCCCAGTTCGACTGAGGTCGAACCTTATAAGTTTGATGGCGAAGCCACTTAGCCTGAGTCCCAGTTCGACTGAGGTATAACCTGTTAAATTTGATGTTGAAGGCGCTTAGCCTTGTTCCTAGTTCGAGTGAGGTCGAAATTACTTTGATGGCGAAGGCACTTAGCTTGAGCCCCAGTTCGACTGTGGTCGAACCTAATAGGCTTGATAGCGATGGCACTTAGTCTTATTCTTAGTTTGACTGAGGTTCAAACTATTAGATTTAATGGTGAAGGCACTTAGTCTGAGTCCCAATTCGACTGTGGTCCTAATTAATGAGCCTCACTAATTACTATTACTAGAAAATCCCTCCGTTTCAATTTATGTGAGCCTATTTCCTTTTTGGTCTGTGCCAAAAAGAATGACCTCTTTCCTTATTTGGAAATAATTTACCTTTATGTAATGATTTATAGCCACACAAAATATATATATGTCTCATTCTACACCACAAGTTCAAAAGTCTTCTCTCTTTTCTTAAACATCGTGCCCAGTCAAATGTGTTCACATAAATTGAAACGGATGGAGTATTAAATTTCATAGTCGCCACTTAGGATATTTATGGTATCCCAAGTAACCTGTTTTGAATCCCGAATCGAGGAAAGGGTTTGACTCTGTTTAACAGTCACGAACCAGAAACCCTGAGTAAGAAATTCTGTTAACCCGGGGAAGGGGTTAGACACTCCCGAATTCTATAGTTCTAGCACGGTCGCTCAACTGCTATATTTGGCTAAATTTTGATTTTTATACATGTTAAACATGCAGTGCAATATTAGAATGATTTACCGCTTTTAGTCATTTTTAGAAAAGTGAACGTCGTTTATGAATATGTTTTTGGATCACGTCACATGAAATGCACCCGGATCCTCGACACATTCTTATCCAACGTTTTGGGACTTGGATTTGAGTCGCATGAAATGCACACCCGTATTTAGGAATATAATTTTATTAAAGTCGCGTCTAAAGAGACTAACGTGTTGTTATCTTTTTGGAAGGCCGTGATATTCGCTAAACGGCTCGTCCCTAATTCTAAGTATTTTTGAATTAAGTGATTAATGAGGGCCACACAGTTTGTGATTTTATTTGGTGCGGCTTACCTCAATATATTTTAAAGGCCAACCAAAAGGAACTATGATTTTCTATTAAAGATTATCTCTAAAAGGGTCCTAATTAATTAGCATCATTAATTACTATTACTAGAAAATCTTTCGCGAAATTCGAGCTTCAAACTCACGTCCACACTTGAACAAGAGGAAAACCTCCTTATTAAAATATGTTACTGTCACGCCCCAAATCGAGGAACATGACCGGCGCCTGACCGGGTTGCCCCAGTCAAGCGGACATGGGTGCCTTTCATTCCCACGAGTTAACCCTGTGATAACTGTTTCTCATTAACCAAATATATTACTAATCATAATTGTCCATACATACCAGTACAATTCAAGTGTACTGACGTCCCTTTTGCCGGGGGCGCTACATTCGTGTCATGATTGTAGGTGGATCGGTAGCAGGCACTTCAGCACATCGGCAGTAGTATCCTTCATCCTCCACCGCCCGTTTTTGGTGAGCCCCTTTCTTCCTCGGGGCCTTGTGTGGTTCATGCCACTCGGTTTAGATTTCATTTTGGTTTTGTAAGGTATAGCCGGAGCCTTGTTACCGGCAAGTATTGTATTTCCCTTTTGTATCCTAGAGGCTCGGTAGACATGTAAACTGTGGGACTCCAGTCTTATGTATATATTGTGTTATGTCGGGCGTTGTAAAAATTGAAATCTAGTTAATGAATCACTCGTATCGTTTTATTTGTTTAATGTGAAATCAATTATGATTAGTAATATATTTGGTTAATGAGAAACAGTCATCACAGGGGGTAACGCGTGGGAATGAAAGGCACCCAGGTCCGCTTGACTGGGGCAACCCGGTCAGGCGCCGGTCATGTTCCTCGATTTGGGGCGTGACAGTTACCTAGCTTGGAAGGCTCAAAACCCGTACTATTATTAATAAAAGAAGGATTGAAGTTGCGCGAAAGTATACTTCGGTTTTTTTTACAAAATAAAAAAACAATAAAAGATCATAATTATCTTACACAACGTGTCCACAATGACCACAGTATATTAATTAAGGGCAGGCATAAAGCATTCCTAAGCACACTGCTACAAATATAGGCCTCAAGTTCCAACTGGCTTTATTTAGCAAACATGAAACACTAAGACAGTTAATACTCATAATTTCTTAAATACTCCATGAACTTCAAGCTAGTGATATTTCGCTAACAAAAAACTTCCAAACCAAAAATGAAACATCGAGCAAGGCAACATGAATTTAATTAACGAGGCTAATTTGAAAAACCCACATATTCACTTACTTTAAGGAAAAAATCTTTGACAATAATTAATCAAAAATTCAAACTTAATGCATCACGTTTGACAAAGCTTAAAAAAGGATCTGTACACCCAAACGTGAGGGATTACCCAAAATGCCTTCAGCGACTTAACTTGTATAAGAACTGTTGAGAGATACTAACATTTTTATACTAACCTGATGTAGACAAATTCTTAGGGATCGTGTGCTAAAGAATACAGAGAACCAAAAATGAAATCCCATAACGCACCAAAAGAATTCCATAACGCAACAGACGACTCGGTGACAGCGAGACTGGAAGAACAATTTGACTAAACTTCGTGAAAAAAAGTGATCCAACAGTTTATTTAGATGCCTAAAATAATATTATCTATTTCAATAAAACGCAGATGATTGAAAAACTAGGAAGAATGAGCCAACGTCACATTTAACATAACAAAAAAAAAATAGAGTTATAACAAAGAGAATGACAAGAGTATATACCTTTTATAACTTTCAGAAAATCAAAATCTTCTAATCAATTTACTAGAAGAACATATCGATGAGGTTGAAAATGAACAGACATGTCCCCTGAAAGCCACGACAGAAATCTCTAATCGGCGACGACCTCGACCGAAACGGGAATCTCTCCGGGAAGCTCAGACCTCGATCTTAACTCCGTTGGTTCAACGATGTATCTACCGATGCACCAACGTGTACCAAGGCAGTAGCAACAGTATGGTGCGTGGCTGATTTCCGACGTTCTTTATGTGTGTACGTTTATATGGGTGTGTGATAATTTGGGTGTTCAAGTTTTGAAGATGCTGCGAATGGTGAAGTACAATGGTAAGGTCTGTGTATTTTTTGTTGAAGATGAAGGAACGATGGGATAAAACGTGAGAACGATGGGCGTTCTTTTGATGTGTTCAGCGGCGTATCTTTTTTTGATTGGGTGTGTGTGGGGTGTTTTTAATGTGATAGGGTGGGGTAGTAGTTTTTGGGAATGTTTTGTGGGAAAAATTTGGCCTTTTCAAATGTTTGGCTAATTTGAATTTTAAACCAAGCATCTTCACTTCCCTCTTTTTTTTTGTTGTTCTTTTTTTTCTTTAATTAATTAAAAACCTAAACTAAACTCCTAAATTAATTCAAATTGTAATAAGCTAATTATCTAACTTTATAAAAATGATGATTTTTTGTGATTTTTGATTAATAGCATAATTAACTCAATGTAATTAATTCATAAATGTAAATTAAACCTAAGGTGACATGAAATTAAAATGAGATACCTTTTTTATGATTTTTCTATGATTTTAATAATATTAAAAATGCATGAAATGCAACTAAATAAAGAAAAACACCGAAAATCAAATAAAATTATTTTGGTCTATTTTTAGGAGTTATTTTCATGTAGGGCAAAAATCACGTGCTCACAGCTGCTCCGCTTTGCTTGGAAACCCGAAGGGTTTTCGTGCAAAGATAAGTGAGCAGATACGAGCGATTTTTGCCCGTTTGAATAATCCGTGGGAAGCATTTTTTTAAAAATTTGACCGAACTTTGCTTCAAGAGTTGCCTACATATCCTTGTCTATAAAGGAATCAGGTCAGTGTAGTTCAGACGTGGGTGAGATGGTAGAGTATGCCAAGGTGAAGAACTAGTCAAAGTGTCGTTCCGCCGAGGTTCCGGTCCATGGTCCTGCTATTACATCAAAATCAAAAGAAATAAAAGGAGACTAGCTAAGCCTGTCAACTACGAGTTACAAGATTCCTATCTATAAGTCTTCTGAAGCTTGAACTTGAGTCTTGAATGGTTCTTCATGCAGACTTTGGATCTGAACCTCTACACTTGCTAGTTGCACATGCTAGCTTGTTCTTCCTCAACTTTTCGGACCAGGACCGAACATGTAGTGCTTGTGACTTCAACCATGTTTTAAGAAGCACACATCTTTCATCAACTTCTATATTTGGATTCACTTCTTGGATTTTTCTCTTTTTCTTAAATCATGACTAACTTTTGTTGATCGTCTCGGACTGTTGACCTGTATTCTTCCCGCAATCCTCTTTTGTTGCTGACTTGAATTGCATTTGAAAGTGTTTTGCCCTTTCTCCGAGTGATGCTTGACCACTAAAACTTGAAGTATGTGCCTCTATTCTCCAGATGGGCTCCTGATTGCTGACGCTTAAAAAGTATTCCCCTGTTCTCCAGGTGGTCTCCTGACTACAACAAAATAGATAAACAAAGAAACTTTTCTGCCCCAGTTTGGTGGTGGGGTACGACATGTTATCAAATATTAAAAATTGAACGTTAAAATTTGAATTGTACTTCCCTTGTTCTTCCAGGTGGGCGCCTGACTGCTAAAGCTTGAAATGTATTCCCTTATTCTCCAGGTGGGCTCCTGATTGCTGAACTTGAAAATTCCCTTATTCTCCAGGTGGGCTCCTAATTGCAACAAAATAAACAAACAAAGAAATTTTTTTGCCCCAGTTTGGTGGCCGGTTACAGCATGTTATCAAATATTAAAAATTAAAAGATAAAATTTGAATTGTACTTTCCTTGTTATCCAAGTGGGTGCCTGATTGCTGAAGCTTGAAAAGTATTCCCTTGCTTTCCAGGTGGGATCCTAATTACTGAAACTTGAAAGGTATTCCCTTGTTCTCCAGGTAGGCTCCTGACTACATCAAAATAAACAAACAAAGAATGTTTTTTCTGCCCCAGTTTGGTAACTAGGTACAACATGTTATCAGATATAAAAAATTAAAGCTAAAATTTGAATTGTACTTCCCTTGTTCTCCAGGTGGGCGCCTGACAGCGGAAACGTGAAAAGCATTCCCTTATTTTTCAGGTGGGCTCCTAACTGCAACAAAATAGCAAACAAAGAAATTTTTTTGCCCTAGTTTGGTGGCTAGGTAGACTTGCGAGTTGTTACCTAAGCTATTGATGCGATTGTGAGAGAAAAACTGAAGACTTGATTGGCATGTACATCCCCTGTGAGAAAATTCATCAGACTAAGTCCATTTTTTATTATCTTAGGAGAGAGTTTCTTCAAACTAAGATTTTGACTCTAGGAGAAAATTCATCAGACTAGGATTTGGACTCTTGGAGAAGGTTCATCAGACTAGGTCTTCTATCTTAGGAGAAAGATTCATCAGACTAAGATTTTGACTCTAGGAGAAGATTCATCACACTAGGTTCATTTTGTTATCTTAGTAGAAAGGTTCATCAGATTAAGATTTGATTATAGGAGGCGGTTCCTCAGACTAGGTTGTTTTGCTGTCTTAGGAAAAAGTTTCATCAGACTAAGATGTTGATCGTAGGAGGCGGTTCCTAAAACTAGGTTGTTTTGATGTCTTAGGAAAAAGTTTCATCAGACTAAAATGTTGATCCTAGGAGGCGGTTCCTCAGACTAGGTCCATTTTTGCTATCTTAGGAGAAAGTTTAATCAAACTAAGATTTGGACTCTGGGAGAAGATTCATCAAACTAGGGCCATTTTTGGTTATCTTAGGAAAACGTTTTATCAGACAAAGATTATGATTTTGAGAAAAATCCATCAGACTAGGCTTGTTATACTAGGAGGAAACATTGTGAAAAGTAATGGCAAAGGTCATGATTTCAAAAACATCTCTTTTTGGGTTCTCCTCTTGTTCCTTTTCTTTTTCTTTCCTTTCTTGTTCTCTTACCGTTTCAACTTTCTTGTTGTTTCAAACAATGAAAACTTGTGAGTTTAAAATGTGGTGGTTGGTTTGTGGCCTTGAACTTTGAAGGCGGCCCGATAGCCTCTGTTTGTTGCATTGCATGAACTGTCATCTCCCCAAGTCTTATGTTTCATATGAATCCCGCAGCATGTCTACTGTCCCTGCTTTGTGTATATAATGCTTTTTATTGACCATTGGCTTTGGCCTTGAGTTTATCGTTCCTTCATTTGGCCTGATAACTCATTCTCACTCGAAGATCTTGCTTGTTTATTGACTAACCACTTTCTTTGCTATCCTTGACACGGAGAATTCCTCTGATCCGTTCACCAAAACAACCTCCATCTGTTACATTGATCCTGAATTGATATGTTCCAAACCCTTGTATTTCACACGAGTCCCAAAGTATGTTGGTTGTGGCCAACTCATTGTGCTTGCTATTTTTCCTCACTAGATGCCTTTATGTGTTTACCATATCCTATTTTGTTTAATTGGAAAGCTTGGTGGCAGATTTTTGAAGTCATTTCTCACTTGTTTTGAACAACCGACCCAGGAAGAGGGAGTAAAACAAGGTGGGAGGAATAGAGTAAAGGTTAATGGAAAGAGATGATTCTTAATAAGAAACTTACAGAATAGCAACCCATCAGATGTGGATACCGACCCTAGCAAACTTGACATGTACCTGCAACCTACTCTATTTAGCAAATTTGATGTTCAGCTCTTGTTTTACCTTTTCGCCGTGAAACTGGGCTTCAATACTCCACTTGCCCGATCTTGATCCTTCATTCTTATTCGACTTGTATTGCTCAAAGGGTTTTCACCATCAAGCCTCTCTCATTTTAATTTTTCTCTCAACTCCCCATCACCTTATGGTGCCCGTGAAGGATTTCACCAATAAGACTCTCTCATTTTGATCTCTCTTATCTTTCATCACCTTTGAGCTACCTGTGAAGGTTTTCCTCAACAAGATTCTCTTATTCTTCATTTCTTTCATTTAGACCGGAGTGTTGCCCCCGATATTATTCACCTCTACTCAATTGACTTGGCATGTCTTGAAGACTGATCAGAAGGTCTTCCTTTGGACCGTAATGTGGGCTTTTGGATAGGGTTAGAAAGAAAGGATATCAAAGGCTCAAAACAATTCAACATGGGTTCAAAATTACAACTTTCAGAATCAAATTTCTCACAACAACCACAACTTCTGCCCCAGTTTCCTTCTTGGAGATTTTTGGATTTTGGTTTTGTTGTGACTGAACCTCAAAGAGGCTACCTACGTACCCTTTCGGTATCAATTCAAATGTAGTTCATGTAACTACATTTGTTGTTGCGATTTTTCCATCTTCCACTTTTTTTCTTTCTTTTCCTTCTTTTCTTTCTTTTCTCTTTTTGCTTTTCTTTTCTTTTCTCTTTTTGCTTTTGCTTTTCTTTTCTCCTTTTTTCTTTTCTTTCTTTTCTCTTTCTCTTTTTTGCTTTTCTTTTATTCTTTTTTTCTTTTCTTTCTTTTCTTTTCTCTTATTTTTTTAACTATTTTTTTTATTGTTTCTGCACTTACTTCCCAACTCGACCTTGCGAGTCTTATTATTGATTCCAAAAGAGGGGTATGCAAGAAAATAATCGAGGCTCAAAGGGATAATAAAGGATAAAGTATTTGGATAGCAGAATAAAATGCCTTCATCATTCCAATCTCCAAAACATACTAAGTACAAACTATGTAGCTGTGAGCACGTGATTTTTGCACTAAGCAAATAAATTCTAAAATTAAATAAATAATATTTTTGAGTGTAATTGTATGATTTGTTTGAAATTAAATACACTGTGAGTGTTTGAATAATTAAAAAATTAAATAATATAGGATAAACACTTGCATTTTTCATTAATTAGTTTTAAAAGAAAAGAAAAAAAAATATACATAGCTTTAATAGCGGAAAATATAAAAAATAGTATAAAATTGTCAAAAAATACCAAAATATTAGTGAGAGTAGGAAATTAAGTATTTTAAATAATAGAATAAAAAAATACAAAAACAAATACAAAAAGAATTGGTTTAAAATAATTAAAATACAAAAAAATACAAGTAATAAGAACTGGGCCAAGATTAAGTCTGGATTATGGCCCAATGTTTTAGCCCAAGAGATCCGGTCCAGGTATTTAAATTGATAGAATCTCAGCCGTTCACTTCCTCGGATCCAACGGCTGTGAATATTAATGGATTTATAATGGTTAATTAATATGAGAGACTTGATCTCAACCGTCCAATCCAGATGATCCTACGGAGGAGACATCTGGCCTTTTGTGGCTCAATACGGCATTGTTTGATTAGGCCAAGCCCTGATCGTTGATCATCAGAGATCCAACGGTCAGGATCACCTTGAGGGCTCCGAGTATATAAGCTTTTAGTCTTAGTAGAGACCAGCCATTATACACTCCACAAAACCCTAGCCGCCTCTGCTTGTCTTCTTCTTCTTCTCTTCATCTACGCCGGCCATGGAGGCCACCGCCTTTCATGGTGGTCTCCGGCCACTCCTTTCACCACCCCTCTCATCTTCTTCTTCTCCTCCACAAACCACACCCCAAGAGCTAAAACAAACCTTGAAACCTCCTGTTCTTGAAACTCCGGTCATCAGAGTTCGTCTCCGGTGACCTCAAACTATGACACCGGTTCCCAGCTTAACACCAAAGAACCACCGTAAGCTACCACCCTCGAATATCCCCCTAATAGTTCGAATCTTCAAAAAAGTGTCACCGGAACCCTAATTCGGGCCGACTCGAACAAACCACTAAACTAAGATCCCACATTTTCCCTCTTCTGAACACCCCCCTTCTAACCAAAACCCTAAAAGACTTCGTCTTGAAGATTAACAAGAAAACCTAAAAAGAAAAGAAATAAAGAAATAAAGAGAAAGAAAAGAAAGACTGAAAAAAAAGAGAGAAAAGAAAGAACAAGAAAAGGGAAACATGAAGCTCAGGGGACAGGCCCTGCAAGCTATGTTTTTCCATTCCATTTACGTGCTCTTTTTATTATTTTTGTTGTTTTTGTTTTGTATTTTTTCTTCTGTGTGTTTAATATACTTCTCCTGATAAAGATAGTCGAATAAAACTAGGGTTTTTAGTTTGTCTATTTTCCTCTTTAAAAATCTGTTCTTCTTTACTTTTGTTTATCTTCAAATGATTGTTGCTTATGTTATTAGACTGCATGTTTTAGATTAGGAATTTTCTCAGTTCATTCTCTATGTTTTCCTGTTTAAAGATCTGTTCTTCTTCACTTTTTGTTTATCTTCGAATGTTTGTTTCTTGTTTTAGATTGGGGATTTTCTTAGTTTATTCTCCATGTTTCTGTTTAAGGATTTGTTCTTCTCCATTTTTGGTTTATCTTCGAATGTTTGTTTCCTGTTTATACTAGGGATTTTTCTTTGATGTTGGTTTACAATATCTCTTCTGTTCTTTTATCTGCTAACTGGCATGTTTAAGATTGGGTTTGATATTTGGAAACCTGGTTCAGTGATTCTGATTCTCATTTTTGCCATTTTCATATGATAGATTAGGGACTTTTCTTCATTTATGCTTCATGTCTTTCTTGTTCATCTTCACCTTTCTTATCTGTTCATCCGCATGTGTTAGATTAGGGATTAGTCTTTGGAAAGTTTAGATCCGTTGGTTCTGATTATTATCATCCTTGTTTACTCTGTTAGAGCCATGTCATTATAGTTTAATTGTTCTTTTGTTTGGGTAGACCATGTCTCAATTCCCTTACTGTTTTGTGGGATTTAGTCCTGATGTGCTTATATCAATGAATTTTAAGTGTGTTTTGGGTTTTTCAGTGATTCATTCAACATAAAAATGGTTGTAACTAAGCCTGTTTGATGTTTAATTGACACTTTGCTATTGAAACTAAGTCTGTAAATCTAATTGATTAAGATTCAACATTATCCAACTTTTCTCTGAGTTTTAATTAATTGATGAACAAGTTTGGTTTCATTTGGCTATGTGTGCATTTGTCTGTTGAAATGGCTAAGTTTGTAATGATTTTATATTAGTATGAGCATTGTTAATGCCTATCAGGCTTAGGGGATTTGGTTATAGCTGCAGTAGTACTAGGATTCACAAGCGGTTAATTCTGAAAACATATAGTACGATAGGGTTAAAATTGAAAATCACAAAAATAGGCTATAAGTTTAATAAATGACCAAGAGTGGTCAATTCTTGCAATTGACCTACTCTGCTAGGTCTTTCACACACTGGCCAACACTTGAATGGACTAGTTGTGTAATAATTGGTTAAGTCTGAAAATTTGGACTTACCAAGGCCCTAATTAAGCCATGAGTCACAGGTGGCTAGACCTGCAAAGGTCTTAGCCAGGCATGTGTTCAGTAATGGGCTTCAATTGCAAAAGCCAACTCTAAACTTGAGACTGGTCAAATCTTAAATAGTTCAAATATAACAATAAAGCAGGCTAGTCCTGTAATTAGCTTAAAAATGAAATAAAGTTTTAAATTAACAAAAAATAAAGCAAAAATGGTTAAAACTGAAATAGTTCTTTAAGTCAAAATTGGCCAGTCCTTAAATACTAATACAAGGACTGGCCCTTAGTTAAATAAGAGTGAAAATGCTGAAAACCTGACCTAGGTAGGTCGGGTAATTCAGCTATGTCCTTAAAGGCATAAAGGGAACTTAAAATGGTAAAATGGTAGATTAAATAGAGCATATAGGGATATAGGAGACATTTGTGCTTCTGATTTCTGCAATTTTGCAGAGATTTAAGGGTATAATGGTCTCCCTAAAAAGGGAAATCAGTAAAAATTAATAACAAGTAGGGATACTTTGGTAAAAGCTTCAAAATAGAATAAAAAAGAACCTTTCGGCACATGCTGGAAGAGATATTGTAACTGAATTGGGGTGTAAAGTGTAGATTTAGTAAGTTTAAATGGGAGGGAAATGGGATTAATCCCTATTCTTTCCTCCCAAAAATTCTGCCTATCTACACCTATAAATACCCTCTTTTAATACTGATTAAGAGCTGGTTTTTCACATAGAAAAATTCAGAGTGCAATACACTAGCAATAGAAAATAGTTTTTCTGCAATTTTCGAGTGAGAATTACTGTTTAAGTTGATTGTTTGTGGGGATTTCTGCTCGACTTCTTCTAGGTTTCATATCTGCTGTTTGCTGTGTTGTGTTGCTCGTTTGGAATTCAATCCTACACTGTTGCTCCTGCTTGTTGAGTCTGTTGCTGTGCTTACTCCTATTCCCCTAGAACTCATTGATCTCCTTTTGCTGAATCAGGTACATACTATGATCGTTGCAATGTAATACTGAATGTTGATGAAATGGAGTTCAAGCTTAAACTTATCACTGTTATTCTGTATTTTGTCTTACTTTTCATTAATAGTCTAGTATAGTCTAGATCTGTAATTTGTTAATGTAGTATGGTATGTATAAGTAGAAAATCAAACAAAAATAATGTAATAGATAGAATGATAGTAGTAGTGTAGTCGTAGATAGTATATCACCCAGTTAAGGTAAGTAAAACTCTTAAAAAAGCCAAGTAACCGTAGTATGAATCAATAATAATAACTCCCACAGTAGTAACATAAAAACACTCACATAGTTAATTAGATCTGTGAATCAGTATATAGATACAAATAAGTTCAAAAAGAGAAAAACAGTTAGAAGAAACATTAATCCATTTGCAACTGGGTCTGTGACACTAAATGAGTTTAAATCGTAGTAAAACCAGTAATATAATCATGTATATATCATTAGATCACTTAGTCTTAGATAATCATAGTTGTCATAGTAAATAACTGAACTGTTTAGCTTGATAATGTTTTACATAGTTAAACCGTTTTTCTCTTAATTTCTTAGTTAAGTAACATTAGTATTGGGTCTAAATCAGTTCTCAGAAAACGGAAGTGTAAAAGTAGATGATTCTCATATTGCATCAAGTTGTTTTGGTTTAAAGTTAACATTGATCACTTTCTATAGTAATTTTCTCCTTTGATGACTAAAGAGTAATTTGGTTTCACTTCTTAATTCTGTATGTTTGCTTTACTATGTGTGCTTCATTTCTACTTTCATTATTATTACTTCCATTTGGTTTGGGCCTAGTACGCAACATGGTCCTGAACTGTGGTATGAAGCTGAGTGGGCTATTGAACAAAAGCCTGAAGACAGTCTGGATCACTATGACCCAGACAAATCCAACGACCTATTAATTATGGGTGCAGAGGCCCATGACCAATAATGGCAATGACAATGGCCTGGGTCCAATTCTGAAATTATGGTGGATTATAAACAACTAAGGAAAAAACCAGTATAGAAAATATAGTGAAACAATAGAATTGGACTATAAAAATTAACCAGGATGAGCCTCACGCGACACCAAATAGTTGGGCCCCCTTTAGTAATAAAGTAAATGTGTAAATAGATTCGAGAAAGCTAGTAGTGAATTCCATAGCTTCTCCCAAAAGACTTAAAAGCCGCTAGACATTATTAGGCACGTTTAATATACTTTCCTTAAATACGAGTGTGCACTTGGTGCAACTCAAATCCCAAATCCCGACGAAGCCGAAATGTACTAAAGGTCACAGGCGTACTGGTTGCGGTGTGACTCAAAGTACGTTTTCACAATGTCGTAATTCTTTAAAAATATTAAAAGTGAAAACACATACATATTGTTTAAAATTTACAACAAGTCAAATAAGATTGAGAACGACGGTTGAGCGACCGTGCTAAAACCACAGAATCTGGGAGTGCCTAACACATTCTCCCGGGTTAATGGAGTTCCTTATCCAGGTTTCTGTTTCACGGACTGTAATAACAAAGTCAGCTTCCTCGGATTCGGGATTAACCGGTAAATTGGGACACCATTATCTTCCCAAGTGGCGACTCTAAAAATTAAATAAAAAATCCCAAACCGATTGTCCTTTATGTGGAAAAACTCTTTCCTCTTTGTTGTTATATCCTTCTTGGGTATTTGAACACTGAGGTATACCCTACGTATCTTTCCAAATGGATCGGTACAAGTCGGGGGGTAGTAAAACGGGAGGTGTGACAGCTCTGGCGACTCTGCTGGGGAAACTAACCCAAAACTTCGGTTTCAGGGTTTAAGAACTCGAGATCCTTAGAATCGCTGTCCTCGATATTATTTGACTTTGTTATATCTTTTAAACAACGTGCTATGTGTTTTACCGCTTTGATATTATATGGATTATATATAAATTATGCCGAAAACCCTTCTCTTCTTCGCCCCCGGGGATGTGCTTACTGGTTGAGACTCCCCTTTATGTTAAGTCACACCTGAACTAAGAAATAGAGGCCGGATAAGTTATAAAGCTGACTGACTCCATGAG
Source organism: Nicotiana noctiflora (assembly GCA_032618575.1). NCBI lineage: Eukaryota > Viridiplantae > Streptophyta > Magnoliopsida > Solanales > Solanaceae > Nicotiana > Nicotiana noctiflora. The sequence continues at coordinate 37,021 of JASVEL010002304.1, read as the reverse complement.
TCACCAATATGTAGCCCCCTCCTCGATTCGAGTTGTCCGCTCGGGTACACGGTCTAGCACTCTATATGGCGATTATTTGCATCATATCTGACTTAGGGGACTCAACACAGGGGTTGGGTCCGTCTAGGACAGGTGACCCGGTAATTAAAAACCGAGCATATTATGTGTTGCATTTTTATTGTCCTTGATCGTTATGCGGACCGGCAAAATTCTCTAGGAAAGAAAAGAGTGTTCAATAAAAAGAGAGAAATAAGAACTAGTGATAAAAGTACAGTCGGAAAATCTGAAAATTTGAAAAAAAATGGCTTTGTTGTTGAAATAACTGGTCAACTAATTTGACCAAACTACGCAGGTTTGATTTTCGCCACTAGGTGGGATACTTAGGCAACCCTTGAACGGGTCCAACCACCTTTTTAGAAAAGACCAAAAATATTTTCGTTTCAAATAATCGGAGTGATCGCTATTTTTGGAAATGGCCAAATGTTCCGAAAGGACGCCGGAAGGCTGTTTTGGCAAAAATGGCCACTTCGAGAGTCATGTTTCTCTCTTTTTCAAATTCAAAAAATGAAAATTTGCCTTGAAAAATATTTTTTCTCTTTTTTAAATAAAATCGCCCTAATAAATGTGCAGGATGAGCACGATACAGAATGAACCTTTCACTTTAATGAATAGAATCCCTTTTGAGCTAAGACTATGGTGGAACGACATGGGACTAGAAGGGCAAAATTGGGTCAAATGCTACTTAAAGGATCTCACGGGCCTATTGGACATAATTCCCGAGGCGACATAATCTGAGCATTTGTCACATATTGGGATCATGCGCACAACGTACTACATCTTTCAGACTTTGAACTCACTCCCACTCTGAGGAAATTGGTTTCTACATAGGGAAGAATGAGGTCCCCTTAAAAGAGAAATAGCCAATAGCCCCAAGAGCAGTAACGGTGCACCGCTTCCTGGACTCTTTGAAAATTGCTCAAAATTCCACAACGAGGATTAGACAATGGGGTTTGCTCCCTAAATTTCATTTATAGCAGATATGGACATGTCGGGGGTTTCAATGACTCCATGAACAAGCTTTGTAGCAAGTCCAACAGAGCAAAATGGGAGGATCATCGATGGTTTGCTTTCTTAGTGGCATTTCTCGGGATCATCATATTTCCAAGAAAGGACGGGAACATTGATATAAAAGTTGTCGGGGTAGCAAGCACTTTGGTTGTACAATATAATTGTACTTTGGCTCCAATGATTTTAGCAAACATCTACCGTGCCCTGACTACATGTAAAGCAGGGTGCAACTTCTTTGAGGGATGTAACTTGATTTTGCAAATTTGGTTGATAGAACATCTATGCCATCATCCTTCATTCTCAAGCTATGGGCCGACTGAAAGAACGTGCCTCGAAGAATTCTACAGGAGAACAAAAGAAGTTAAGTTGCCAGAGGGAGTTAAGGATTGGATTTCATATCTACGATCGTTGACCGATAGCCAGATCGATTGGGCATACGGATGGTTGCCCCTCGACGAGGTGATTTACATGCCGACAGAAGGGTCGCACTTCTTCATCATGGGTTTGAAAAGTATCCAGCCTTATGCCCCGTACAGGGCCCTGCGACAGCTTGGAAGATGTCAAGTTATACCAAAGGATGGGGACCTCAGTTCGCAAGTAATAGAGATTAGTCCGGATGGGCAATTCCCGGAAGCAAAGGTCCGACAGATTTGGAATGAATGTCAGAATTTGAAAGTAGAGACTTGTGTGGAGAACAGAGCTTGGGGAGAAGTGTCGTCAGGGTATTCCGCATGGTATCGACGGGGTATTGAGCATGACAGGCCATCGAAAAGACCTCACTTGCAAGATTTGGCGGAGCAGTCTAAAGAAAATAGAAATTGGGCGGCCAGAGAAAGCGAGTATAAGGCCAAGATCAGCTTGCTAGAGAAATAGTTGAGAGATCTCCAGTTTGAAAGAGGTTTACAGGCAGCATCTGATGAAGGAGAGAAAAAGCAGCTGAAAAGAAGAATGAAATTCTGAAGGCTTAGGTTGCTAAAATGAAAATTGCATCCAAGACCCCTGTTCGCTTAGCCCGAGATGAGAAATTAATTGAAAATCTTCGGCGCAAAGTGAATGACTACAGCTTCGACTTAGACAAATCAGAAAAGGAGTTAGTCAGGGTTCGGAAGCAACTGGCCAAAGATGCCGAGGATAGAGCCAGGTTGGTTCAGCAACTACAGGACAAACATGAGTTTGAGGTAGCTCGTCTGAGAAAGAAAATTGTCACAGCCACTGTCAAAATTAACAAGATCATCAAAGAACTCTAAGAAGGAACAGAACACTGTTACACGACTATGGCTCGGTTAGAGTTTGAGCTACAACAAAAGCAAAAGGAGAACAAACACACCTTAGATGCTCGCGCCAAACAGATTAGCCGATTGCTTCAAGAGAAAGGGGTTATTCGAGAGAGAATTGTTTATATTGCTCAATATATCACCCGAAAGAGCCAGCTGTGTGAAGACATGTCCCGAGCAACATTTGTGTCAGCAGTGAAATTCTTTGTGCAGCAAGTCATGTCCGACCTAGATAGGCTCCAAAGTGGATTAGTATATAGGCCCGCAGCAAGACCGAATGACGTCTCGCGGGCACTAGGAGCATTAATGTATTCATAGGGCATGCATTATGTATTCATATTTCTTTGCATTAGTAGCACAACACCATCTTGTAAACCGATGTTTTTGAAATATCAATGAGAAATCAAGAGTTGTTGCTAATCATTTTTGCTTCATAAATAGGAACGCAAATCAATAAAGAAAATAAGAAAGAAATAAAAAGAAAGAAGAAGAAAGAGAGAAGAGGAAAAGAAAAGAAAAAAAAAGAGGAGAAAAGAAAGAAAAGAAAAGAAAAGAAGAAGAAAAACAAGGAAGAAAAAAAAAGAGAAGAAAAAGAAAAAAAAAAGAAAGAAAGAAAAAGAGAATGATGAGGTTGGTTCAAAATAGAACAAATGCCGGGATGATGCATGACGATCAAAGGCAAAAATTGTGATTATTCCAATCGTTGCATCTTATCCTTTCATGTGCTAACTATTAACGGGTGTTGTTGTTTATGAGAATCAGATTTCAGATGGCACTGGTATTCTGGCTAACCATCATTACAACACACGATCTAAGACAATGACAAAGGCTGTATCTCAAGAAATTGAACCAACTGTCATGGACCCTGTCCAAGAGGAGGAAGTTGTGGATGTGGCAGGAATGAAAGAAGAAATGTACAAGCTTAAGAAGCAGATGGCTGAGATGTACCAGGCTTGGTCTAGGAGTCAACCCTTACCTTCATATCCCGCTAACCCAGCATATGTCCCTCCATTCAATCCCAACCCCGAGCCACCCACTATGAACTCATCCTCCACATATCAAGATTACCATCACTACTATGCTTCCACCTCTCAGGTACTACCACCACTATCCAAACAAATGCCACCCCAGCCACCACAGGTCACCCCGGTGTATGTACCACCTCCACCTGCTGCCCTGCATAAGTCATCTAGTGAGCCGGTGTTCCATGTACAAGATGCCCACTACTACCCGCCTGAACCAACATTTCGGCAGCATGAATCTCATACCCCGTTGATGGAGGCAACCGAAGAAAAACCTGTCAGGAACTTAGAACAGGAGGAGATGTCCAGAAAGATGAGGAGTTTGGAACGTCCTTCCGTAACATACAAGGGCTAGGGGGACAAGTGAGTGTAGCATACAAGGACCGATGTCTGTTCCCAGAGGTGCACCTCCCGGTCGGATTCAAATTGCCTAAGTTTGAAATGTACGATGGACACGGAGATCCTGTAGCCCATCTTAGAGGATATTGCAGCAAGATGCGTGGCGCAGGGAGGAGAGATGAGCTTCTGATGGCATACTTTAGCCAAAGTTTGTGTGGTTGTGCACTGGAACGGTACACACGTCAAGATCATAACAGATGGTTCATCTGGGATGATCTAGCACAATCATTTGCCAACCATTTCCAGTACAACTTGGAGATCATACCGGATAGGTTGTCACTTACTAAGATAGAAAAGAAAACTGGTGAAAGCTTTCGAGAATATGGCTTTAGATGGAGAAAACAAGCGGCGAGGGTGGATCCGCCGATGAAAGAAAGTGAAATGGTAGACTGTTTTTTGCAGGCCTTGGAGCCTACTTACTATGGCCATCTGGTGTCGGCCATTGGTAAGAATTTTAATGAAGTCGTAAAGATGGGGAGTTTTGTGGAAGAAGGATTGAAAACCAATAAGATTATGAGCTTTTCTACGATAGAGGCCACAAATCAGGCCATACAGACAGGGAATGGAGGATCCATTGGGAAGAAAAAGAAAGAAGAGGTGTCGGTTGTGGAGAGTAAACCCTGGAATCGTAGCCAATACCATCACCCACCTCGCCCATACCAACTGTACCCGCCATCACCCTACAACCCACCTCCACCATACTATCCACCCACTACCCCACACTACCCCATTCTGCAAGCCCAAACTTATCCACCTCCCCCTCAGGTATGGCGAGCCCAGGTCCCTCAAAATGTTTATCACACACAAAACACTTACCCCTCTTCTAGAACTTACAAGAACCCGAACAGATCTAACTTCAGACCTGATCTAGAGATGAGGAATAGAGCCCAAATGAAGAAAACATTCACCCCATTGGGGGAATCCTACACCAGCCTCTATCATCGACTGAAGGAATTGGGGATGTTGAATCCAATTGAACCAAAGCTTCCAAACCCACCTCCCAGGAATATTGATCAGTCAGTCAGGTGCGAGTATTGCTCTAGGGCACCGGGGCACGATACTGAAAAATGTTGGCACTTGAAGACTGCTATACAAGAGCTCATTGATAGTCGGAGGATTGAGGTATAGGCTCTAGAGACTCTGAACATTACTCAAGATCCACTGCCGACTCATCATGAGAGACACATGATAGAGTTAGCACAAGAGGAGAACAACAGGAAGCCATCCCAGTCGGTCATGATGATAAAAGCCAGCAGCAAAGTAGAAAAAGAAATTAAGAAAGAGAAGGCAATAGCCGAAGTACTAGTGAAAAAGCAACCAGTGGTTGAGACTTTGAAAGTTGTGGTGCCAGGGGTGAAACCGTTGTTGACAGTGAAAGGTGCATGCATGGAACCAGTAATTATAAAGCCAGTGGTGCAGATGCCGGTGTTAGATACTAAAGCGGTACCTTGGAACTACAACAAGGTGGCAGTAGTGTACAAAGGAAAATAAGTGACTGGAAAGATCAACGAGACACACGGTCTAACTCGTTCCAGGCGGTATTTTGCCCTGGAAGAGTGAAGAAAAATGAAGGCGGTGAAGGAGAGTCATATGAAGAAGTCGGTCTCCGAAGAAGAAGCAGAAGAATTTTTGAAGAAGATAAAATCTCAAGACTACTCGATAATGGAACATCTGAGAAAGACACCTGCACAAATCTCTTTGCTCTCATTATTGATTCACTCGGAGGAACACAAAAAAGCATTGTTGAAGATATTGAATGAGGCACATGTCCCTAAAAAGATCTCAGTCTGTCATCTTGAGAAGATTACCAACAAGATTTTAGAGTCCAACAAGATTACGTTCTTGGACAATGAATTGCCCATTGAGAAGACTGAACATAACAAGGCACTCTATCTTATTGTGAAAAGCGAGGAATCAGTGGTCACTCGGGTGTTGATAGACAACGGTTCGAGTGAAAACATCTATCCACTTTCGACTTTTGGAAAGCTGAATATCAATCCTGACAGAATCCGGCGAAATAGTGTGAATGTTCGAGGGTTTGACGGAGGAAGCAAAAATACTTTGGGGGATATCATTTTGGAGGTCACCATTGGGCCGGTAGACTTTACGATGGAAGTTTCAGGTGTTGGACATCACTGTGTCCTACAATCTATTGCTGGGTTGACCATGGATCCATGTAGCTAAGGTCGTACCATCATCCTTGCACCAAATGGTTAAGTTCGAATGGGAGCAGCAAGAAATTACCGTGCACGGAGAGGGAGACACTTGGAATGCCATAGTTCCCTTCGAGGAGATGGATGGGGACAAGGGTCCCTGGGTGTACCAGGTGACAGACACTGTAGCAGTGAACAAGATTGTTGAAGGAGAGAAATTGCCAATCCCTACAGTGGAACCTGCCGCTGTGATGGTAGCCAGAGAGATGATCAAGAATGGATTTACACCGAGAAAGGGCTAGGAATAGCCTTGCAAGGAATAGCTCAACAAGTCCATCTACCAGTGAACAATGACACCATCGGCTTGGACTTCAAACCCACCCACGCCGACATGCAGAAAGCCAAAAGAACCAAAAAGAAAAATTGGACCCTTCCTAAACTTGTCCCAAAACTGTCCGACACCTTTTCCAAGCCTGGTACAAAACGACATCTCACATCTGCTGCGTCTAGGTATGATGAGACTAGACCAGATAAGGAGCTCCTGATGAGGTTGAAATGTTATTTGGGGACGTGAACATGATAGAGGGTACCAGCAGGATAGACGTTCAATTCGTAGGGTCTAGTGTTGCGCTCAACAACTGGGAAGCCACTCCTTTCCCAATCAGGAAGGAGTCTTGTTCAATATGTGCTGATTCTAATGATATGTCATGCATGAAGGATTCCCGGCCCAATTCTAACAATCGAATTATTATACAAGAAATTGAGAATGATAGTGAGACAGAATATGAGGATGAGGAAATACTAGAGGAAATTAGTAAAGACTTGAATCAATATGAGAAAAAACCCAAACCGAACTTGAATAAGATAGAATCTATAAATTTGGGGAGTGAAGATAATGTCCGGTAGACAAAAATCAGTGTACATTTAGAAGCCTCCCTCAGGAAAGAATTAATAAAGTTGTTACATGAATTCAAGGACATCTTTGCTTGGTCCTATGATGACATGCCCAGACTTAGCACTGATTTGGTGGTACACAAGTTGCCTATTTATCCTGAATGTCGGCCGGTGAAGCAAAAGTTGAGAAAGTTCAAAACGGACATCAGCGTGAAGATAAAAGAATAGGTGAATAAGTAGTTCGAGGCAAATGTCATAAGAGTTACTAAGTATCCCACCTGGTTAGCAAATGTTGTGCCAGTCCCAAAGAAAGATGGAAAAACCAGGGTGTGTGTGGATTACAGAGACCTCAACAAAGCCAGTCCAAAGGATGATTTCCCATTGACAAACATCCACATATTAATCGACAATTGCGCCAAGCATGAAATTGGTTCTTTTGTAGATTGCTATGCAGGTTATCACCAGATCCTAAAGGACGAAGAAGATGCGGAGAAAGCTGCTTTCATTACTCCTTGGGGAACATATTGCTATAGAGTGATGCCGTTTGGGTTAAAGAATGCCGGAGCCACTTATATGAGGGCAATGACCACAATGTTCCATTATATGATGCATCGATAAATTGAAGTGTATGTGGACGACGTCATCATAAAGTCCAAGAAGCAACATGATCATGTGAGGGATTTGAGGAAGTTTTTTCAAAGGCTCCGAAGGTATAATCTGAAACTCAATCCTGCTAAATGCGCTTTTGGAGTACCTTCAGGGAAGCTGTTGGGATTTATAGTAAGTCGGCGAGGCATTGAACTAGATCCATCAAAGATCAAAGCTATCCAGAGTTTACCTCCACCGAAGAACAAGAAGGAAGTAATGAGCTTACTAGGAAGGTTGAATTATATTAGCCGGTTCATCGCTTAGTTGATATCAACATGTGACCCGATCTTCAAGTTGTTAAAGAAAGATGCAGCAGTGAAATGGATCGATGAATGTCAGGAAGCCTTCGATAAAATCAAGGAATATTTGGTAAATCCTCCAGTGCTAGTTCCTCCGGAGCCGGGAAGACCTTTGATCTTATATCTGACAGTGCTTGATAATTCTTTTGGCTGTGTATTGGGACAACACGATGAGACTGGCAAGAAAGAGCGAGCTATATATTACCTTAGTAAGAAATTCACATCTTACGAGGTAAAATATACTCAGTTAGAAAGAACATGTTGTGCATTGACCTGGGTGGCTCAGAAACTGAAGCACTATCTGTCAGCATACACCACGTACTTGATATCATGGTTGGATCCTCTGAAGTATATATTCCAGAAGCCCATGCCTACAGGAAGACTTGCTAAATGGCAGATTCTGCTCACAGAATTTGACATCATTTATGTAACTCGTACGACAATGAAGGCACAGGCAGTTGTAGATCACTTGGCAGAGAATCTAGTGGATGATGAGTATGAAGCACTACAGACATATTTTCCGGATAAGGAGGCAATGAATGTCGAAGAAATAGAACAAAGTGAAAAGCCAGGATGGAAGATGTATTTCGACGGAGCCGTCAACAATAAGGGAGTTGGTATTGGAGCAGTGCTTATATCAGAAACGGGTCAACATTATCCCATTACCGCTCAGCTTCGATTTTTCTGTACCAACAATTTGGGCGAATATGAGGCGTGTATATTGGGATTGAGGATGGCAATTGACATGGGTGTTCAAGAGATTTTGGTAAAGGGTGACTCGGATCTTTTGATACATCAAATTCAGGGAGAATGGGAAACAAGGGATCTGAAATTGATACCTTATCGGCATTGTTTACATGATTTGTCCCAAAGATTCCAATCCATAGAGTTCAAACATATTCCAAGAATGCACAACGAAGTTGCAGATGCTCTGGCCACACTATCCTCTATGTTACATCATCCGGACAAAGCCTATATATATCCACTTCAGATCCAGGTATATGATCGGAATGCTAACTGTTTTGCTGTGGAAGGAGAGTTGGATGGAGAAACGTGGTATCACAACATCAAGGAATACCTGAAGGTAGGTAAATACCCGGAGCAAGCCACCGGAGATTAGAAGAAAGACGCTTAGCGAATGGCGTTTTCCTCAGTGGAGGAATCATATATAAAAGAACACCAGACTTAGGATTGTTGAGGTGTGTGGATGCGCAACAAGCTGATAAGATCATGACTGAGGTGCACGCTGGAGCCTGCGGACCCCATATGGGCGGATATATTTTAGCAAAGAAGATTCTGAGAGCCGGGTACTATTGGCTCACCATGGAGCGGGACTGTATCAGGTATGTGAGGAAATGCCACAAATGCCAAGTACATGGAGATTTAATCCACTCCCCGCCCTATGAATTGCATACGATGTCTGCACCCTGGCCGTTTGTTGCATGGGGCATGGATGTTATCGGACCGATAGAGCCTGCAGCTTCCAATGGACATAGATTCATTTTGGTCGTGATTGACTACTTCACTAAATGGGTTGAGGCAAAGACATTCAAGGCGGTGACGAAGAAAGCTGTGGTGGATTTTGTGCATGAAAATATTATATACCGGTTTGGAATTCCCAAGGTAATCATCACAGATAACGGGGCTAATCTGAACAGTCACCTCATGGCGGAAACCTGTCAGAGATTTAAGATCCTACATCGTAACTCTATACCGTACAGGCCAAAGGCAAATGGGGCAGTAGAAGCTTCAAATAAGAATATAAAGAAGATCCTTAGGAAAATGGTGGAAGAGTCCAGACAATGGCACAAGAAATTACCTTTCGCTCTTATGGGTTATCGCACAACAGTGCGCAATTCTATCGGCGTCACACCCTATTCATTGGTGTATGGGATAGAGGCTGTTATACCCGCAGAAATAGAGATACCATCATTATGAATCATAGCTGAAGCTAGAATAGATGACGAAGAATGGGTAAAAGCTCGGCTGGAACAACTAAGTCTGATTGATGAGAAAAGGCTGGAAGCAGTTTGCCATGGGCAATTGTATCAACAAAGAATGGCTAGAGCGTATAATAAGAAGGTCCGTCCTCGGAAGTTTGAAGTTGGACAACTTGTATTGAGGCGTATCTTACCACACTGGGCTGAAGCAAAGGGCAAATTCGCGCCAAACTGGCAGGGACCATTTATGGTATCACGGGTGTTGTCTAATGGGGCATTATATTTTACAGACATTGAAGGGAAGTGCGTAGAGACTTCTATCAATTTAGATGCAGTCAAAATATACTATGTATGATTCCTTTTTTGAAAATGTATGATTGTATTTTGTTGTGATTTTGAAATTGAAACGATGAAGGCATTTTATTCTCTATCCAAACACTTTATCCATTGACATCACCTTTGAGTCGTGTTTGATATATTCTTTCATACCCCTCTCTCGGAAGTGTTTATGACACAAAAAAGGGAAGTAACAAATAAAGAAAAATGGAAAAAAAGAGAAGAAAGAAAATGAAAATGAAAAAAAGAGAAAAAAAGAGAAAAAAAAGAAAGCAAATGCGAACAAAAGAAAAAGACAAAGAAATCGGGAAAAAGTCAAAGAAAAAAAATTCATAAATTGATGGCGTAGAATGAACTACGTCTGACTTGATCCCGAAAGAGTACGTAGGCAGCCTCACTGAGGTTCAATCATAATAAAGGAAAAATCAAAAAAATTCCCCACATATTGAACTGGGGCAGAAGTTATGTTTTATAATTCCGAGAGTTGTAATTATTTAAAACCCTCGTAAATTTTGAGCCTTTTTACCTTTCTTTCTTAACCCATCCAAAAGCCACGTTACAGTCCAAAGAAAGACCTTCTGATCAATTTCTAGAAAGTAACAAATGCAATGAAATAAAGGAAGAACGAAACATTGGACAACATCAGTCATACAGAAAAAACAAAAAACAAAAGGAAAAATGGAATATGAAAAAAATGAGAGAGTCTCATTGGTGAAAATCTTAACCGGCACCGCGAGGCGATTGTGAGGTTGAGAGAAATATAATGAGAAATTCTTGTCAGTGAAAACCTTTAACGACACTGTAGGGCGATTGTGAGGCTGAGAGAGAATAAATGAGAGAGTCTTAGTGGTGAAAACCTTTCAAGGCACCATAAGGCGATTGTAAGGACTACTATGGAAAAAGAAAAAAGGCAACAAAAAATAGGATCGGTTTGGGTTGGAAGCAATTTGGAGTCAGAATAATGGATTGAACGAACTGGGTCGGAGTTTAAATACATGGCATGGTCAACGGAATCAGCCGACATACCCAGATAAGTTCTATCACTTCTCCAAAAAAAACACCCTTATCCTTTTTTTGCATTTCACTGTTTGTATTTTGAAAGCTAACTACCAACTCCTGATGATAAGAGCTGAAGTAACACTGGATCAGAAAAGAAAGAAAAGAAATTGTTGAAAAGAAGCAAAGGAGTTCTGGCAAACAGAGCCAAAAGAAAAGAAGACAAAAAGTGAAAAAACAAGAAAATACAAAAAGAGCTTGCAGAAGGTAGTCAACTGAAAGAACACACAGTGGGAGAAAAGCAAAAGAGGAAAGCAATAAGAGGCAGGGACGGAACATGCCAGTTGCCAGCAACTTATATCTAATAAGTTTTGTTTTGTGATTGAGACAGGAACAAATCGTCACTAATCACTTTTAAAGTGAATGTGACCAATGCGGAAAGATAGAAAACATTAAAAAGAAAGTTCGGCAATAAATGGAGAAATTCATGGGTGAAAGTCATTCAATCAAGAAAATACCAAAAACAAGAGGAAGGTATCATCTTTTAAATTCATACCCTAGTTATCAAACTGAGGGAATACTTTTCTGCATTCGCATTTCATGCATCAGGTGCCCACCTGGATAACAAGGAAATACTTTTCTGCATTCGCATTTTTCATGCATTAGGCGCCCACCTGGATAATAAGGGAATACTTTTCTGCATTCGCATTTTCATGCATTAGGCGCCCACCTGGATAACAAGGGAATACTTTTCTGCATTAGCATTTCATGTATCAGGCGCCCACCTGGACAACAAGGGAATAATTTTCTGCATTCGCATTTCATGCATCAAGCACCCACCTGGATAACAAGGGAATACTTTTCTACATTCGCATTTTCATGCATCAGGCGCCCACCTGGATAACACGGGAATACTTTTCTGCATTCGCATTTTCATGCATCAGGCGCCCACCTAGATAACAAGGGAATACTTTTCTGCATCTGCATTTTCTGATCAGGCGCCCACCTGGATAACAAGGGAATATTTTTCTACATTCGCATTTTTCATGCATCAGGTGCCCACCTGGATAACAAGGGAATATTTTTTTGCATTCGCATTTTTCATGCATCAGGCGCCCACCTGGATAACAAGGGAATATTTTTTTCAACTAAGATAACCTTCAGTCACAAGGTAACACAAAAGTTTTTAATTTCTATTCAGGCGCCCACTTGTATAACAAGGGAATATTTTTCTGCATTGCATTTCATGCATCGAGCGCCCACCTGGATAACAAGGGAATACTTTTCTGCATTGCATTACATGCATCAGGCGCCCACCTGGATAACAAGGGAATACTTTTCTGCATTCGCATTTTATGCATCAGGCGCCCACCTGGATAATAAGGGAATATTTTCTGCATTCGCATTTCATGCATCAGGCGCCCACCTGTATAACAAGGGAATACATTTCTACAACTTTTTTCATGCATCAGGCGCCCACCTGGATAACATGGGAATACTTTTCTGCATTCGTATTTCATGCATCAGTCGCCCACCAGGATAACAAGGGAATATTTTTCTGCATCCGCATTTCATTGTGACGACCCAAAGGGTCATCACTTATTTAATTAATCATTTCGAGCTTCGAGGCCTTGAAAACCTCATTCTATGTTGCCTCGATTTACGTGCACGATCCGAGCATGTAGCCGGAAAGATTTTGTGATAGAAAATATGAATTCTATGAGAAATTTGGATAAAAATGATATTAATATTGATATGGTTAACTTCGGTCAACATTTTTGGTAAACGGATCCGGACCGAGATTGGATGGTCCCGAGAGGTCCGTAGAAAAATATGGGACTTGGACATGCGTCCAGAGTCGAATTCTGAGGCCTAGAGCCCAAGTTATGAATTTTTATGTGAAATTGTTTTTGATATAATTATTAAAGGAAATAAATTAATTGACCTTGGTATCGGGCTCGTATTTTGGTTCCGACGCCCGGTACAAGTCTTAAATATTATATATGTGATTTATGTAAAGTTTGGTGACATTTGGATGTCGTTTGAGATGTTTTGGACCTTGAGTTCCAAGTTAAGAAGTTTTGAAAATCAAAAGTATGAAAATCATGAGTTTGAGGCTTGATTTGATTAAAATGAAGTGATATTGGCGATATGATCGCACGAACAAGTCCATAATGTGTTTTTGAGGTTGTGTACATGTTTGGTTTGGAGCCCGGGGGGCTCGGGTAAAGATTTGATAGGCCGTTGGATGAAATTCTGAATTTTGAACTGCTGGTTTTTTTCACCCAGTTGTTGGCTTCGCAATTGCGAAGAATTTCTCGCAATTGCGAAGGGGATAGTGTAAGGAAAGGCTCGCAAATGCGAACCTTTATCGCAAATGCGAAGCCAGCCTTGTTCGCAAATGCGAACAATTGTTCGCATTTGAGAAGGTCCCCAGTGCTGCCTATGTTCGCAAATGCAAACAATAGTTCGCAAATGCGAATATTTCCCATACTGCCTTGGTTTGCAAATGCAAACCATTGTTCGCAAATGCGAACACTGCCTTATACAGCATGTGTTCGCAAATGCGAACATCCCTTTGACTGCCAGTGTTCGCAAATGCGAACAAATGTTCGCAAATGCGAACTTCCCAGCCTTAGCTTATTTTTTTCAAACTCCAGAAATTGGTCGGGGTTCGCAATTGCGAACCCATGTTCGCAAATGCGAACACAGAGACCTGAAAAACACGAATTTCAGTCATTTCTTCACATTTCACAAAACCAAAACACCCATTTGCGATTCTTCAAGGATTTCTTCTTCATCAAAACGATTGTAAGTCACTTTTTACTTAATTCTTTCAATTCCTAACATCATTAAACATGTTTTTCATAAGAAATCAATGATTTTCATGGTAGAATTCTTGTTTTTGTTAGAAAATAGGGTTTTTCATAAATTGGGGAATTGGACCTCGAATTGAGGTCCGATTTTGAAACAAATTATATATATGAACTCGTGGGGGGATGGGTAACCGGATTTTGGTCCTAACCCCGAGTTCCGACCATGTGGGCCCGGGGTTGAAATTCACTATTCCGGGCAGAATGTTGTAAAAGTTGTATTTGGTCTTAAGAATTAGTTAGTTGAGTAGAATTGATGATATTAAATCAATTGTATATAGATACGGTTGGATTGGAGCCAAGTTGAAAGAAAAAGACATTTCCACGGATTGAATTGTTCATAAGCATTCGAGGTAAGTGTTTGTTCTATCCTAGCTTGAGGGAATAGGATTATGTGTTATGTGTTATGTGATCGAGTGCGGTGTATGGGCTGTGGTGACGAGCATCCATACACCGGCGTCTAGTATGACCGTGAGTCGTTGGAAAATGATTATTTTGAGATATATTACGGATGAATTGTTATTGTTCTCCCTTGTTGGGACTTGTTGTGAAGATAATTATTGATTGCCCTTGATGGGACGGTTTATGAATTACTGTTTCTTTCTTTGCCCTTAACTGTGATTGTTATTTGGGTGAGGAAGAGTGATAATGCACGAAGGGTGATGCCGTTCCATGTTTATTATTTATGCACGAAGGTTAATGCCGTGCCATGTTTATTTATTGATTATGCACGAAGGATCATGCCGTGCCCTGTTATTGAACCATGTACGAAGGATCATGCCATACTATGGATGTGAGGATAAGAGTAAAAGCACGAAGGGTGATGCCGTGTACTTTATTTGTTTATTTGGTGAGGATGAGAGTAAAAGCACGAAGGGTGATGCCGTGCAACTGTTTGCTATTTCTTGAATTGATATTACTTGTGTTTTACATTATACTTTGTTTTTCCTTGTGAATTTATTCTGTTGTTAATTGTTGAATTCTTTGAGATATTCCTTATTGTGTTATTACCTGATTATTTCTTGTTATTCTGTGGTATACATAGATATTGAATTGCACAAGTTTACGTGAGTGTCTGGTCCTAACCTTGTCACTAATTCGCCGGGATAGGCCGGGCACTTACCTGCACATAGGGTTGGATTGTGCTGATACTACATATCTGTGCGATTTTGCACAGGTCCAGGTTTTGAGGAGCAACAACAGCAGTAGTTCACTAGCAGGATTGGCATACTTGCGAGACTGAAGTAGCTTGCAGGCATCCGCAGGACCAGCGTCTCTTCTTATAGTTTTCATTATTACTGTAGTCTCATTGTTTCCGAGACAAACAGAATTATGTTATATTTCCTTCAGACTTTTATGTGTAGTATTCCATAGTAGTTCGTGAGTTGGTGACTCCACGTCTTGGGTAGAGGATTTCAGTATGATTTTCACTTTGTAATTAGTTATTTCCATTTCTATAAAGTATTCCGCATTTGTTTAATTAAAAATTGTGTTAAAAACAGGATAGTATGAATACAGCGGCTTGCCTAGCTACCACGAGTAGGCGCCATCACGATCCCGATGTTGGGGGAAAATCCGGGTCGTGACAAGTTGGTATCAGAGCTCTAGGTTACATAGGTCTTACCACTCACGAACAAGCTTAGTAGAGTTTGAGAGGTAGGTACGGAGACGTCTGTACTTGTCCTCCAGAGTCTATTGAGTTAGGAAAGAGTCTCTCATTTGTTCTTTCTTGTCGTGCGGCTTGTTCCTCAATTACTGATTGAATTTCTATTCTGTCCTTTCGCAGATGGTGAGGACACGCGCTTCTTCGTCCGCTGACCGGCAGCCCGAGCCCCAGGCAGCTCCCGTGAGGGGCAGGGGCAAAGGCTGTATCAGAGGCCATGGTAGGGGTAGAGCTCAGCCCCAAGCAGCTACTCCAGAGGTAGAGCCTCATATTGAGATTGACGAGGAGGTTCCGGTTCCAGCAGCTCCAGTGGGCCCAGCTCAGGTCCCAGGAGAGGCTTTATTTACCCCGGATCTCCGGGATGCCTTGGTCAGAATAGCGGGATTCATGGACAACATTGCCAGAGCGGGTCTATTATCAGTTGCCCCAGCCACTTCTCAGGCTGGAGGAGGGGCCCAGACTCCTATTGCTCATACTCCGGAGCCAGTAGCTCCTCAGCCTCAGGCACCAATGGTTCAGCCAGCTGTGGCCACTCAGTCAGGTACCACAGCTCATGCCGGTGATGGAGCGGCCATGACTTCCGATTCGTTATGGAGACTTGATCGGTTCTCCAAGCTATTTACCACTACATTCAGTGGAGCCGCATCAGAGGATCCTCAGGACTTTTTATTCGGTTGCCATGAGATTCTCAAGACTGTGGGGATCGTGGAGACAAACGGAGTTGACTTCTGTACCTTCAGGCTTGCAGGATCCGCCAAGACTTGGTGGAGAGATTATTGCGTTTGACTCGACCAGCAGGGTCCCCAGCTTTATCATGGGACCAGTTTGCGGAACTATTTATGGAGAAGTTTCTCCTTGCTACTCAGCAGGATGTACTTCGGAGGCAGTTTGAGCGCCTCCATCAGGGCACTATGACGAGTTACATAGTATGAGACGAGATTTATCGACTTGGCTCGTCATGCAGTAGTGATACTTCCCACGGAGTGGGAGAGGGTCCGCAAATTTATAGATGGGCTTAATCAGCCGATTAGACTCCGGATGGCTATGGGCGTGGGGAGTGACATATCATTTCAGGAGGCAGCCAATGCAGCACGCAGAGTTGAGATGGCTCTTGCTAGGGGAGGCGGTTATTCTTCGGATAAGAGGCCTCGTCATTCGAGCGAGTTTGGTGGTTCTTCCTCCGGTGGCAAAGAATTCTTTGATAGAGGCCGGTCCTCCGAGCCTTTTCATTCCGCCCTTCGAGCTTCGCAGGGTGGACCGGGTGATCGCAGTTCTCGCGGGCATTATTCGGACCGGTCTCCTATTAATGCTCGGCCTCTTTCGAGTGTTCGTGGAGGCCATTCGGGTCGTCAGGGCCAGCAGCCCTATCAGTCTAAGAGTTGCTACGGTTGTGGCGACCCAGGTCATTTTATCAGAAATTGCCCTCTAGCAGCGGGCAACTCTCAGCAGCGAGGTCCTCGTCCTATGATTCAGGCCCCAGCTGACCTCAGCCTGCCCAGCCAGCCGGAGGCGGGGGTAGAGATTATAGAGGTGGAGGTCGAGACCGTAGAGGTGGAGACCGTCCGGCG
Organism: Nicotiana noctiflora; assembly: GCA_032618575.1. Taxonomy (NCBI): domain Eukaryota; kingdom Viridiplantae; phylum Streptophyta; class Magnoliopsida; order Solanales; family Solanaceae; genus Nicotiana; species Nicotiana noctiflora. Next base: position 19,888 of record JASVEL010002304.1, on the reverse strand, counting down.
AGAGGTAGAGGTCAGCCAGTTGATGGTCGTCCTAGAGACGCAGCTCAGAGGGGAGGTGCAGATCCCCGATTCTATGCTTTACCAGCCAGGCCAGAGGCAGAGGCATTAGATGCCGTGATTACAGGTACTATTCTTGTGTGTGGCAGAGGTGCTTCAGTATTATTTGACCCCGGATCTACATATTCCTATGTGTCTTCCTACTTCGCACCGTATTTGGCCGTGCCCAGCTATGCTCTGGATATTCCAGTTTATGTGGCTACACCAGTGGGTGACTCTATTGTAGTCGATCGGGTGCATCGTTCGTGCGTAGTTATATTTCGGGGTCTTGAGACCCGTGTTGATCTGTTGCTTTTGGATATGGTAGATTTTGATGTCATATTGGGGATGGACTGGTTGTCCCCATACCATGCTATTCTTGATTGCCATGCTAAGACGGTGACCTTAGCCTTGCCGGAATCACCCCGACTAGAGTGGAAAGGTACCTCAAGCCACTCCGTTCGCACTGTTATTTCTTATGTTAAGGCTCGACGTATGGTCGAGAAGGGGTGTCTAGCTTATTTGGCTTATGTTCGTGATTCCAGCGCAGAAGTTCCTTCCATTGAGTCGGTCCCTATTGCACGGGAGTTTCCGGAGGTTTTTCCTTCGGACCTGCCGGGCATGCCACCCGACAGGGATATTGATTTCTGTATTGATCTGGCACCGGGCACTCAGCCCATCTCTATTCCACCCTATCGTATGGCCCCGCCGAAGCTAAAAGAGTTGAAAGATCAGTTGCAGGACCTTCTTGAGAAGGGCTTTATCAGGCCCAGTGTTTCCCCCTGGGGAGCACCTGTATTATTTGTAAAGAAGAAGGATGGCTCGATGCGGATGTGTATTGATTACCGGCAGTTAAACAAGGTGACTATCAAAAATAAATATCCACTGCCGAGGATTGATGATTTGTTTGACCAGCTCTAGGGAGCGAGGGTATTCTCTAAGATAGACTTGAGGTCGGGCTACCATCAGCTGAAGATCAGGGCGGCTGACATTCCTAAGACAGCTTTTCGCTCTAGATATGGGCATTATGAGTTCTTAGTCATGTCCTTCGGGTTGACCAATGCCCCAGCAGCATTCATGGAGTTGATGAATCGGGTATTCAGGCCTTACTTAGATCTGTTCGTGATAGTCTTTATAGATGACATCCTGGTATACTCCCGCAGCCAGGAAGAGCACGAGCAGCACCTCAGAGTGGTTCTTCAAACTCTAAAAGATAACCGGCTATATGCCAAATTTTCTAAATCTGAGTTCTGGCTGAGTTCGGTAGCATTTCTAGGTCACATTGTATCGGTGGAAGGTATTCAGGTAGACCCAAAGAATATTGAGGCAGTCCAGAATTGGCCTCGACCAGCTTCAGTGACCGAGATCGGGAGTTTCTTGGGGTTAAAAGGTTACTACCGTTGATTTGTAGAGAGGTTCTCTTCTATTGCGGTCCCGATGACCAGGTTGACCCAGAAGGGTTCCCAGTTCAAGTGATCAGGAGGAGTGTGAGGCGAGCTTTCAGAAGCTCAAGACAGCCTTGACCACCGCACCGGTGTTGGTACTACCTACAGGTGCAGGGCCTTATACAGTTTATTGTGACGCATCTCGTACAGGGCTTGGAGCGGTATTGATGCAGGGATGGTAAGGTTATCGCTTATGCTTCGAGGCAATTAAAGATACATGAGAAGAATTATCCGGTTCATGATCTTGAGTTAGCAGCAGTGGTTCATGCCTTAAAGATCTGGAGGCATTATCTATATGGTGTGACATGTGAGGTGTACACTGATCACAAAAGCCTACAGTACTTGTTCAAACAGAAGGAGTTGAATCTACGACAGCGGAGATGGTTAGAGTTGCTAAAAGACTATGATGTTACTATATTATATCACCCGGGTAAGGCCAATGTGGTGGCCGATGCATTGAGTAGAAAGTATGCCAGCATGGGTAGTCTTGCATATATTCCGGTCAATCAGAGACCATTAGCTCTAGATGTCCAGGCCTTAGCCAACCGGTTCGTGAGATTAGACATTTCTGAGCCTAGCAGAGTGTTAGCCCGCACGGTCGCTCGTTCTTCTTTATTAGAGCGTATCCGTGAGAGGCAATTTGATGATCCTCATTTGCGTGAGTTGAGAGATACAGTACAGCGGGGAGGTGCCACACAGGTAAACCTAGATGATGATGGGGTATTGAAATTGCAAGGTCGAGTTTGTGTACCCAATGTCGAAGGGATTCGAGAGTTGATCTTAGCAGAGGCCCACAGTTCGCGGTATTCTATTCACCCGGGCGCCGCGAAGATGTACCAGGACTTACGGCAGCACTATTGGTGGCGCAGAATGAAGAAAGATATCGTTGCGTATGTCGCTCGGTGTCTAAATTGTCAGCAGGTGAAATATGAGCACCAGAGACCTGGTGGTGTGTTCCAGAGGATTGAAATTCCCGAGTGGAAATGGGAGCGGATCACTATGGACTTCGTTACTGGACTTCCTTTGACTCGGAGGAAATTTGATGCTATTTGGGTCATTGTTGATAGGCCGACCAAATCAGCACACTTTATTCCAGTATCTGTCTCCTACTCGTCGGAGAGGTTAGCGGAGGTTTACATTAGGGAGATTGTTCGTCTCCATGGGGTGCCAGTATCTATTATCTCTAATCGGGGAACGCGGTTTACCTCGCGGTTCCGGAGAGCGGTCCGGCGAGAATTAGGTACCCGGGTTCGAGTTGAGTACGGCATTTCATCCTCGGACGGATGGCCGGTCCGAGAGGACTATTCAGATTCTTGAGGACATGCTTCGAGCCTGTGTTATTGATTTCGGAGGCTCGTGGGACCAGTTTCTACCATTTGTAGAGTTCGCCTACAATAACAGCTACCAATCTAGCATCCATATGGCTCCGTATGAAGCGTTGTATGGTAGGCGATGTCTATCACCAGTCGGATGGTTTGAACCGGGAGAGGCTCGGTTATTGGGTACAGACTTAGTTCAGGAGGCCTTAAATAAGGTCAAGACTATTCAAGAGAGATTGCGTTCAGCTCAGTCTAGACAAAAGACTTATGCGGATCGTAAGGTTCGAGATGTAGATTTCATGGTTGGTGAACGAGTATTGCTCCGGTGTCGCCTATGAAGGGCGTGATGAGGTTTGGGAAGAAGGGCAAGCTCAGCCCTAGGTATATTGGTCCATTTGAGATTCTAGACAGAGTGGGAGGGGTGGCTTACAGATTAGCTTTGCCGCCTAGCCTATCAGCCGTGCATCCAGTTTTTCACGTATCTATGCTTCGGAGATACCACGGCGATCCCACTCATGTGTTAGACTTCAGTACTGTCCAATTGGACAATGATCTATCTTACGAGGAGGAGCCGGTGGCTATTCTAGACCGGCAGGTTCGACAGTTGAGGTCGAAGGGTTATCCTTCTGTGCGCGTTCAGTGGAGAGGTCAGCCTCCTGAGGCATCGACCTGGGAGTCCGAGTCTGATATGCGGAGCCGCTACCCACACTTGTTTCCTGACTCGGGTACTTCTTTCTTTTGTCCGTTCGAGGACGAACGGTTGTTTTAGAGGTGGAGATTGTGACGACCCAAAGGGTCATCACTTATTTAATTAATCATTTCGAGCTTCTGAGGCCTTGAAAACCACATTCTATGTTGCCTCGATTTACGTGCACGATCCGAGCATGTAGCCGAAAAGATTTTGTGATAGAAAATATGAATTCTATGAGATATTTGGATAAAAATGATATTAATATTGATATGGTTGACTTCGGTCAACATTTTTGGTAAACGGATCCGGACCCGAGATTGGATGGTCCCGAGAGGTCGGTAGAAAAATATGGGACTTGGACATGCGTCCGGAGTCGAATTCGAGGCCTAGAGCCCAAGTTATGAATTTTTATGTGAAATTGTTTTTGATGTAATTATTAAAGGAAATAAATTAATTGACCTTGGTATCGGGCTCGTATTTTGGTTCCGACGCCCGGTACAAGTCTTAAATATTATATATGTGATTTCCGTAAAGTTTGGTGACATTTGGATGTCGTTTGAGATGTTTTGGACCTTGAGTTCCAAGTTAAGAAGTTTTGAAAATCAAAAGTATGAAAATCATGAGTTTGAGGCTTGATTTGATTAAAACGAAGTGATATTGGCGATATGATCGCACGAACAAGTCCATAATGTGTTTTTGAGGTTGTGTACATGTTTGGTTTGGAGCCCGGGGGCTCGGGTAAAGATTTGATAGGCCGTTGGATGAAATTCTGAATTTTGAACTGCTGGTTTTTTCACCCAGCTGTTGGCTTCGCAATTGCGAAGAATTTCTCGCAATTGCGAAGGGGACAGTGTAAGGCAAGGCTCGCAAATGCGAACCTTTATCGCAAATGCGAAGCCAGCCTTGTTCGCATTTGCGAAGGTCCCCAATGCTGCCTATGTTCGCAAATGCGAACAATAGTTCGCAAATGCGAACATTTCCCATACTGCCTTGGTTCGCAAATGCGAACCATTGTTCGCAAATGCGAACACTGCCTTATACAGCATGTGTTCGCAAATGCGAACATTGGTTCGCAAATGCGAACATCCCTTTGACTGCCAGTGTTCGCAAATGCGAACAAATGTTCGCAAATGCGAACTTCCCAAGCCTTAGTTTATTTTTCAAACTCCAGAAATTGGTCGGGGTTCGCAATTGCGAACCCATGTTCGCAAATGCGAACACAGAGACCTGAAAAACACGAATTTCAGTCATTTCTTCACATTTCACAAAACCAAAACACCCATTTGCGATTCTTCAAGGATTTCTTCTTCATCAAAACGATTGTAAGTCACTTTTTACTTAATTCTTTCAATTCCTAACATCATTAAACATGTTTTTCATAAGAAATCAATGATTTTCATGGTAGAATTCTTGTTTTTGTTAGAAAATAGGGTTTTTCATAAATTGGGGAATTGGACCTCAAATTGAGGTCCGATTTTGAAACAAATTATATATATGAACTCGTGGGGGAATGGGTAACCGGATTTTGGTCCTAACCCCGAATTCCGACCATGTGGGCCCGGGGTTGAAATTCACTATTCCGGGCAGAATGTTGTAAAAGTTGTATTTGGTCTTAAGAATTAGTTTGTTGAGTAGAATTGATGATATTAAATCAATTGTATATAGATACGGTTGGATTGGAGCCAAGTTGAAAGAAAAAGACATTTCCACGGATTGAATTGTTCATAAGCATTCGAGGTAAGTGTTTGTTCTATCCTAGCTTGAGGGAATAGGATTATGTGTTATGTGTTATGTGATCGAGTGCGGTGTATGGGTCGTGGTGACGAGCATCCATACACTGGCGTCTAGTATGACCGTGAGTCGTTGGAAAATGATTATTTTGAGATATATTACGGATGAATTGTTATTGTTCTCCCTTGTTGGGACTTGTTGTGAAGATAATTATTGATTGCCCTTGATGGGACGGTTTATGAATTACTGTTTCTTTCTTTGCCCTTAACCGTGATTGTTATTTGGGTGAGGAAGAGTGATAATGCACGAAGGGTGATGCCGTGCCATGTTTATTTATTTATGCACGAAGGTTAATGCCGTGCCATGTTTATTTATTGATTATGCACGAAGGATCATGCCGTGCCCTGTTATTGAACCATGTACGAAGGATCATGCCGTACTATGGATGTGAGGATGAGAGTAAAAGCACGAAGGGTGATTCCGTGTACTTTATTTGTTTATTTGGTAAGGATGAGAGTAAAACCACGAAGGGTGATGCCGTGCAACTATTTGCTATTTCTTGAATTGATATTACTTGTGTTTTACATTATACTTTGTTTTTCCTTGTGAATTTATTCTGTTGTTAATTGTTGAATTCTTTGAGATATTCCTTATTGTGTTATTACCTGATTATTTCTTGTTATTCTGTGGTATACATAGATATTGAATTGCACAGGTTTATGTGGGTGTCTGGTCCTAGGCTTGTCACTACTTCGCCGGGATAGGCCAGGCACTTACCAGCACATGGGGTCGGTTGTGCTGATGCTACACTTCTGTGCGTTTTTGCACAGGTCCAGGTTACGATCAAGAGCAGCAGCAGCAACAGTAAATTGATTGCGTGGGAGTTGATCACATTTGAGACCGAGGTAGCTTGCAGACGTCCGCAGGCCCGGCGTCTCTCTCTTTATTTATGTTATTAGCTGTAGTCTCTTTGTTCCGAGACAAACAGAATTATGTTATATTTCCTTCGGACTTTTATGTGTAGTATTCCATAGTAGTTCGTGAGTTGGTGACTCCACGTCTTGGGTAGAGGATTTCAGGTATGATATTCACTTTGTAATTAGTTATTTCCATTTCTATAAAGTATTCCGCATTTGTTTAATTAAAAATTGTGTTAAAAACAGGATAGTATGAATACAGCGGCTTGCCTAGCTACCACGAGTAGGCGCCATCACGATCCTGATGTTGGGGGAAAATCCGGGTCGTGACATTCATGCATTAGGCGCCCACCTGGATAACAAGGGAATAGTTTTCTGCATTTGCATTTCTTGCATCAGGCGCCCACCTGGATAACAAGGGAATACATTTATGCAATTTTTAATTTTTGTTCAGGAGCCCACCTGTATAACAAGGGAATACATTTCTGCAATTTTTAATTTCTGTTCAGGCGCCCACATGTATAACAAGGGAATATATTTCTGCAATTTTAATATTTGTTCGGGCGCCCACCTGTATAACAAGGGAATACATTTATGCAATTTTAATTTCTGTTCAGGCGCCCACCTATATAACAAGGGAATACATTTCTGCAATTCTAATTTCTGTTCAGGCGCCCACCTGTATAACAACGGAATACATTTCTGCAATTTTTATTTCTGTTCAGGTGCCCACCTGTATAACAAGGGAATACATTCCTGCAATTTTAATTTCTGCCACTTTGGTTTGTGTTAGCTAACATGAGTAACACCATAACATGAAAAGCCCATAGTAGGGCAAAAGGAAAAGCTTGTTGTTTTTGTTTTGTTTTGAGCAGGTATCAGTTTGAAGGCAAGAAGTACCATCAAAAATAAAAATAAAAAAGAGGGGGAGCAAGGGAAAGAAAATCAACAAAAAAGAAAGTTAGCATCACAGAAAATCAAGGAAAAAGAGACAAAGAAGAGCAAGAGACAAGAAGTTAGATAGGAATATTTGTAATTCGTAGAATCATAGCTTAGAATAGCTTATTCGTTTCACATTTTATCCCCCCGATGTAATAAGGAGTAGGTCAGCAAGTCTCAATAGTGTCAATGCAACAGTAAGTTTGGTGGTTTCTAACTGCCAGACCTTTCCGAACTACACTGACCAGATTCTTGTTTAGCCCAGGATATGTAGGCAACCTCTGAAGCAGGGTGCGGTCAAAAGGTTTTCAAAAATGGTTTCACGGAATATGCCAATTTGCAAAAATCTCTCATTACTGCTCACTTGTCTTTGCACTTAAACTCTTCGTGTTCCCGAGCAAAGAGGGGCAGCTGTGAGCACGTGATTTTTGCACTAAGCAAATAAATTCCAAAATTAAATAAATAATAATTTTGAGTGTAATTGCATGATTTGTTTGAATTTAAATACACTGTGAGTGTTTGAATAATTAGAAAATTAAAAAATATAGGAGAAATACTTGCATTTTTCATTAATTAGTTTTAAAAGAAAATAATAAAAAAAAATATACATAGCTTTAATAGCGGAAAATATAAAAAAATAGTAGAAAATTGTCAAAAAATGCCAAAATATTAGTGAGAGTAGGAAATTAAGTATTTTAAATAGTAGAATAAATAAAATACAAAAATAAATACAAAAAGAATTGGTTTAAAATAATTAAAATACAAGTAATAAGAACTGGGCCAAGATTAAGTCTGAATTATGGCCCAATGTTTTAGCCCAATAGATCCGGTCCAGGTATTTAAATTGATAGAATCTCAGCCGTTCACTTCCTCGGATCCAATGGCTGAGAATATTAATGGATTTATAATGGTTAATTAATATGAGAGCCTTGATCTCAACCGTCCAATCCAGATGATCCTACGGAGGAGACCTGTGGCCTCATGTGGGTCAATACGGCATCGTTTGATTAAGCCAAGCCCTGACCGTTGATCATCAGAGATCCAATGGACAGGATCACCTTGAGGACTCCAAGTATATAAGGCTTCGGTCTCAGTAGAGACAAGCCATTATACACTCCACAAAACCCTAGCCGCCTCTGTTTGTCTTCTTCTTCTTCTCTTCATCTACGCCGGCCATGGAGGCCACCGCCTTTCATGGTGGTCTCCGGCCACTCCTTTCACCACCCCTCTCATCTTCTTCATCTCCTCCACAAATCACACCCCAAGACCTAAAACAAACCTTGAAACCTCCTGTTCTTGAAACTCCCGTCATCGAAGTTCGTCTCCGGTGACCTCAAACTATGACACCGGTTCCCAACTTAACACCAAAGAACCACCATCCCCAGATCTATCACCCCACATAAGCTACCACCCTCGAATCTCCCCCTAACGGTTCGAATCTTCAAAAAAGAGTCGCCGAAACCCTAATTCTGGCCGACTCGAACAAACCACTAAACCAAGATCCCACCTTTTCCCTCTGAACACCCCCCTTCTAACCAAAACCCTAAAAGACTTCGTCTTGAAGTCTAACAAGAAAACAAGAAAAAAAGAAAAAAAGAAATTAAGAGAAAGAAAAGAAAGACTAGAAAAAAAGAGAGAAAAGAAAGAACAAGAAAAAAGAATCAGGAAGCTCAGGGGACACGCCCTGCAAGCTAAGTTTTCCCATTCCCTTTACTTGCTCTTTTTATTATTTTTCTTTGCTTTGTATTTTTTCTTCTGTGTGTTTAATATACTACTCCTGATAAAGATAGTCGAATAAAACTAGGGTTTTTAGTTTGTCTGTTTTCTTGTTTAAAAATCTGTTCTTCTTTACTTTTGTTTATCTTCAAATGATTGTTGCTTATGTTATTAGACTGCATGTTTTAGATTAGGGATTTTCTCAAGTCATTCTCTATGTTTTCCTATTTAAAGATCTGTTCTTCCTCACTTTTTGTTTATCTTCGAATGTTTGTTTCTTGTTTTAGATTGGGTATTTTCTCAGTTTATTCTCCATGTTTTTCTGTTTAAGGATTTGTTCTTCTCCATTTTAGGTTTATTTTCGAATGTTTGTTTCCTGTTTATACTAAGGATTTTTCTTTGATGTTGGTTTACAATATCTCTTCTGTTCTTTTATCTGCTAACTGGCATGTTTAAGATTGGGTTTGATATTTGGAAACCTGGTTCAGTGATTCTGATTCTCATTTCTGTCATTTTCATATGATAGATTAGGGACTTTTCTTCATTTATGCTTCATGTCTTTCCTATTCATCTTCACTTTTCTTATCTGTTCATCCGCATGTGTTAGATTAGGGATTAGTCTTTGGAAAGTTTAGATCCGTTGGTTCTGATAATTATCATCCTTGTTTACTCTATTAGAGCCATGTCATGATAGTTTAAATGTTCTTTTGTTTGGGTAGACCATGTCTCAATTCCCTTACTGTTTTGTGGGATTTAGTCCTGATGTGCTTATATCAATGAATTTTAAGTGTGTTTTGGGTTTTTCAGTGATTCATTCAACATAAAAATGGTTGTAACTAAGCCTGTTTGATGTTTAATTGACACTTTGCTATTGAAACTAAGTCTGTAAATCTAATTGATTGAGATTCAAGATTATCCAACTTTTCTCCGAGTTTTAATTGATTGATGAACAAGTTTGGTTTCATTTGGCTATGTGTGCAATTGTCCGTTGAAATGGCTATGTTTGTAATGATTTTACGTTAGTGTGAGCATTGTTAATGCCTATCAGGCTTAAGGGATTTGGTTATAGCTGCAGTAGTACTAGGATTCACAAGTGGTTAATTCTGAAAACATATAGTAAGATAGGGTTAAAATTGAAAATCACAAAAATAGGCTATAAGTTTAATAAATGACCAAGAGTGGTCAATTCTGCAATTGACCTACTCTGCTAGGTCTTTCACACACTGGCCAACACTTGAATGGACTAGTTGTGTAATAATTGGTTAAGTCTGAAAATTTTGACTTACCAAGGCCCTAATTAAGCCATGAGTCACGGGTGGCTAGACCTGCAAAGGTCTTAGCCAGGCCTGTGTTCAGTAATGGGCTTCAATTGCAAAAGCCAAGTCTAAACTTGAGACTGGCCAAATCTTAAATAGTTCAAATAGAACAATAAAGCAGGCTAGTCCTGTAATTAGCTTAAAAATGAAATAAAGTTCTTAATTAACAGAAAATGAAGCAAAAATGGTTAAAACTGAAATAGTTCTTTAAGTCAAAATTGGCCAGTCCTTAAATACTAATACAAGGACTGGCCCTTAGTTAAATAAGAGTGAAAATGCTGAAAACCTAACCTAGGTAGGTCGCGTAATTTAGCTATGTCCTTAAGGGCATAAAGGGAACTTAAAATGGTAAAATGGTAGATTAACTAGAGCATATAGGGATATAGGAGACATTTGTGCTTCTGATTTCTGCAATTTTGCAGAGATTTAAGGGTATAATGGTCTCACTAAAAAGGGAAATCAGTAAAAATCAATAACAAGTAGGGACACTTTGGTAAAAGCTTCAAAATAGAATAAAAAAGAACCTTCCAGCACATGCTGGAAGAGATCTTGTAACTGAATTGGGGTGTAAAGTGTAGATTTAGTAAGTTTAAAGGGGAGGGAAATGGGATTAATCCTTATTCTTTCCCCCCAAAAATTTTGCCTATATACACCTATAAATACCATCTTTTAATACTGATTAAGAGCTGTTTTTTCACATAGAAAAATCCAGAGTGCAATACACTAGCAATAACAAATAGTTTTTCTGCAATTTTTGAGTGAGAATTACTGTTTAAGTTTATTGTTTGTGGGGATTTCTGCTCGACTTCTTCTGGGTTTCATATCTGCTGTTTGCTGTGTTGTGTTGCTCGTTTGGAATTCAATCCTACACTGTTGCACCTGCTTGTTGAGTCTGTTGCTGTGCTTACTCCTATTCCCCTAGAACTCATTGATCTCCTTTTGCTGAATCAGGTACATACTATGATTGCTGCAATGTAATACTGAATGTTGATGAAATGGAGTTCAAGCTTAAACTTATCACTGCTATTCTGTATTTTGTCTTACTTTTCATTAATAGTCTAGTATAGTCTAGATCTGTAATTTGTTAATGTAGTATGGTATGTATAAGTAGAAAATCAAACAAAAACAATGTAATAGATAGAATGATAGTAGTAGTGTAGTCGTAGATAGTATATCACCTAGTTAAGGTAAGTAAAACTCTTAAAACAAGCTAAGTAACCATAGTATGAATCAATAATAATAACTCTCACACCAGTAACATAAAAACACTCACATAGTTAATTAGATTTGTGATTCAGTATATAGATACAAACAAGTTCAAAAAGAGAAAAACAGTTAGAAGAAACATTAATCCATTTGCAACTGGGTCTGTGACACTGAATGAGTGTAGTAAAACCACTAATATAATCATGTATATATCATTAAATCACTTAGTCTTAGATAATCAGAGTTGTCGTAGTAAATAACTGAATTGTTTAGCTTGATAATGTCTTACATAGTTAAATCGCTTTTCTCTTAATTTCTTAGTTAAGTAACATCAGTATTGGGTGTAAATCAGTTCTCAGAAAACAAAAGTGTAAAAGTAGACGATTCTCATATTGCATCAAGTTGTTATGGTTTAAAGTTAACATTGATCACTTTCTATAGTAATTTTCTCCTTTGATGAATAAAGAGTAATTTGGTTTCACTTATTAATTCTGTATGTTTGCTTTACTCTGTGTGCTTCATTTCTACTTTCATTATTATTACTTCGATCTGGTTTGGGCCTAGTACGCAACATGGACTTGAACTGTGGTATGAAGCTGAGTGGGCTGTTGAACAAAAGCCTGAAGACAGTCTGGGTCACTATGACCCAGACAGATCCAGCGACCTATTAAGTATGGGTGCAGAGGCCCAGGACCAATAATGGCAATAACAATGGCCTGGGACCAATTCTGAAATTATGGTGGATTATAAACAACTAAGGAAAAAACCAGTATAGAAAATATAGTGAAACAATAGGATTGGACTATAAAAATTAACCGGGATGAGCCTCACGCGACACCAAATAGTTGGGCCCCCTTTAGTAATAAAGTAAATGTGTAAATAGATTCGAGAAAGCTAGTAGTGAATTCCATAGCTTCTCCCAAAAGACTTAAAAGCCACTAGACATTATTAGGCACGTTTAATATACTTTCCTTAAATACGAGTGTGCACTTGGTGCAACTCAAATCCCAAATCCCGACGAAGCCGAAATGTACTAAAGGTCACAGGCGTACTGGTTGTGGTGTGACTCAAAGTACATTTTCACAACGTCGTAATTCTTTAAAAATATTAAAAGTGAAAACACATACATATTGTTTAAAATTTACAACAAGTCAAATAAGATTGAGAACGACGGTTGAGCGACCGTGCTAAAACCATGGAATCCGGCAGTGCCTAACACCTTTTCCCGGGTTAACAGAGTTCCTTATCCAGGTTTTTGTTTCACGGACTGTAATAACAGAGTCAACTTCCTCGAATTCGGGATTAACCGGTAACTTGGGATACCATTATCTTCCCAAGAGGCGACTCTGAAAATTAAATAAAAAATCCCGAACCGATTGTTCTTTATGTGGAAAAACTCCTTCCTCTTTGTTGTTATATCCTTCTCGGGTATTTGAACACTGAGGTATACCTTACGTATCTTTCCAAATGTATCGGTACAAGTCAGGGGTAGTAAAACGGGAGGTTTGACAGCAGTTAAAAAAGCTGAGGAAAACACACAACATCTTTTAATTGCACCAGAATTAATAACCATATTCATATATTTTCCTTCTACATTTGTCAACTACCCAAAACCATTGGAAAACAATCTCGGTACCACGATCGGTCCTTGTAGACTTGGGTCGAATTTGCCTTTGGCTTCAACCGATGATGTATTTCAACGGTATTTGTTTATGTTCTATCTGCCCCCAGTTTCACTTGATTTGGGCTCGAAGTGATTTCAAAATGCATTTACTTATTTCACTTGAATCATTGTTTCATTGCTTCATTATTAAACTAACTTTTAAAACACGCTGAGAATTATACGCATTTCGTGTCACTAGAACTAGAATGAAAAGAATCGCAAAAAAGAGAAGGGAACTAGACAAAATGACTAGGAATGGCGAGAAAGAGAGAATTGCATTAGACTGACGGTGAAAGATTTTTAACAACAAAACAAGAAAACTGACTAGTTACAACCCTTGAACAGACCTAGATAGCACTAAACACACTATTATGACTAGAAAAATCAAAGTGAAAAGATAGAAGGGTTTGAATCACAAGAAAATGTCCAGATTAAAACCCTGGGATAACCCGGACAACAAAAATGACACCAAAATAAACCACCAAAACTCCAAGAGATGGAGCGTCTTTCCAACCACAAAACTTGACACCTTAGCCACTGGATAGCCCATCAAAATTACTGGGACCTTCATTCAACAAGTTTCCGAGAGGATTCTCATACTCCCCATCACCATGGATCTTCCCCACAAAATATGCACCATCATATGCAGGTAAAGGATTCTGTATAATGTTCTGGTTGCCACTGTCCTGGACCGCAATTATGCCTTCCTAAATCATTCTTTCTATCTCTCTTTTCAAATCTTGACAACTTTGACATTGTGCCCCTATGCATTGGAATGGTATTCACACCTTTTAGACGGTTCAAAGCTTCTTGCACGCTTGTTCACATGATTTGGAGGAACCGGTGCAATCAGGTTATAATGCTTCAGTTTCTCATACAAGTCTGCATATGATTCTTCGATGGGGGTGAAGGATTCCTACTTATATGCCCTTTCTTGCTTGAGATATTAGTTGGCCCACAAACCCGCTCTGTGGGGATTCCTATAGGTTCTTAGAGGTGGGTAGGTGTTTTGAGTTGGGCACAAATTTTGTGGAATGGGTGCATGCCATGTCGTGTGGGTAGGATGTTGGGGGTATGCATGGACATGGTGGACAGAGAAGTGGGGGCCATGGGGTGGGTAATAGTGTTGTGGATTATGGGAGTAGATTTGTGGATGGGGTCGAGGTTGATGGTAATATGGTGATGGGCCCCTGAACCAAGTTCTCGTGACAACTATCACCACATCTTCTTTATTTTTCTTTCCCAGTACCCCTCCACTCTAGATAGCTTAGGTAGTTGCCTTGATTGTCAAATAGCTTATGATTTTGTCGGATTTGAGCCCCTCTTCAACCATACTTCCAATTTTCACTACCCCATTAAAAGATTTTCCCACTTCTAAGACCAGATGATCATAATAGGTAGGCCCCAAAGTCTGCCGAAAATAATCAACCATTTCGCCTTCTTTCATTAGAGGATCGACCCTTGCAGCCTATTCCCTCCATCGGAAACCATAATCTTTGACGCTTTCTCCGGGCTTCTTCTCAATTTTAGTCAATGAGAGACGATCTGGGATGATTTCGAGGTTATATTGAAAGTGACCTACAAATGTTAGGGCCAAATCATTCTAGGTGTACCACCGCGCCTAATCTTGCTGCGTGTACCATTCCAAAGTAGCACCACTGAGACTTTGATTAAAGTACGTCATTAAAAACCCATCTCGTCCTCCGGCTCCTCCTATCTTACTACAGAATCCTCTTTGTTGAGCTATAAGGTCACCATGTCTATCATACAAATTATACTTTGGTAACGTGAACCCCGCGGGCAACTAGATGTCGGGAAACAAGAAGAAGTCCTTGTTGGACACACTTACTTGACCACCTAATCCTTGCATATTCCCGAAGGATTGCTCCAGGATTTTTACTTTCGAAACATTTCTTCCTATTCCTGATCCTTAAGCGGCTTGTCAGATTCTGCCGGGAGCTCAAGGTGAGGAGTGTAAGAATATGGCTCAGGAGCTTTACATGTAGGCTCAAGAGGGTAGTACTAGCTATCGTGAGCTTGAAACAGGCGCTCACTAGAAGATCTTTGCACTGTAGTAGGTGGCAGCACCACAAAGACAAAGGGTGATTGGTGGTGCAGGGTTTTATTAGTGTGGTGGAGCTTGGGGAGGATAAGAGGTGGTGCTATAACTCTATTAGTGGAAAGGGATATGTGAAGATGCATGCACAAGAGGGGGTTCCTGAGACTGAGCCAAAGGTGGGACATATACTGGATGGGTGGGATAAATTGGCGCCGGCTGACCCTTAGCCCAAGACTTATGCATCTCGGCCATCTGGTGCCTCAACTTATACATATCTTCCTTCATCGCTTTGACATCTACCACTTCTACCTCTTTTGATGGGTCCACGATACTAGTGTCAGATTCTTGGCCTGTTATGTTCATTTTGGTTTTTTCCCGGGTGTTGTAAGAATGAGTTGCCAGGATGCCAACTGTCTTTTGTCCTTGTGTTGTAAAGACGAGTTACCACTCTAAAACAACAAACCAACCACCTGACTTAAGTGACATGACAAAATGAAACCACCACGTTAGCGTTAAGGGATTTAACATTTTGTTAACAATTTTTGATTGGTCGCATGCGTCATCCCGGCTTTGTACTTATTTCCAATTGTAAACTTTTTATTTCTTTGTTGTTCTTTTTTTTTCTCTTTTTATTTTCTTCTTTCTTTTTGTTTTCCTCTTGCCTTTCTTGATTTTTCTTTCCTTTCTTTCTTGTTTTTCCGCTATTTCTTTCCTTTTGCCTTTTTGTGGGTTTTCCTCTTTTTCCTTTTTTTCTTTTCTTTTGGTTATGGTCGAATCCTACGTAGAATGCCTACGTATCATGACCCCGCATGAATCAGAACGAGCATAGTTCATGAAATTTAATTCAAAAATAAAGAGATAATTTTTTGGGATTTTCAAATTTGTTTTTCTTAAAGGGAACTACATAAGCACACTCAAAATAACAAACTACAAACTTGATGATTAATACTAGATCAAGAGTACATTAAAGCTTCACATCCTGGGGCCCGTGGTGCATCACTCGACATCGCCACAGGCCTCTGCAAGACTGAGAAGGTTTCAATGTCAACTGCGACTATTTGAAGAATATTGGCTATGTAATGGCTTATTTTGACAAAGTGACTATTTTAAAAAAAAAATTTGTTTAAGAAACTACAAACTCGATGATTAAAACAAGATCAAGAGTACATCAAAGCTTTATATCCTGGGGCCCGTGGGGCTATCACTCGGCATCGCCACAAGCCTCCGCAAGACTGAGAAGGTTTCAATGCCAATTGCGACTATTTTAAAAAACAACTGGCCATGTAATGACTTATTTTGACAAAGTGGCTATTTTCTCGAAATTTCAGACAAAACTTGATTTTGCATATATGGCCTGTCAACACTTCCGAGAGCAAGATTTTAAGATTGTGCCCGCAAATCGTTTAAAAATGAATCAAGGTGGCTGTTCTTGCAAAAATGGCCTTCCGACATCCTTTTGAGGGACATTCGACTTATTTTAAACAAGAGTGGCATCACCCGACTTATTCATAACAAAAATTAAAATTTGATAATTTTTGGTTATTTTTTGCAAAAAGGGGTGGTTGGACCCGATGAGGGTTGCCTACGTATCTCACACTTTGTGAGAATCAAACCAGCGTAGTTCGGACCGATTGGCCAAAATCAAAGCTATTTTGAACAACCATTTCCTTTCCAAATTTTTTCTTTTCGCTTTTTCATTTCATTTTTAATTTTTTTAAAAATCCGACACTATTCCGTACTATTTGGGTATTAGTTTTTCAAACAAATGATTACCCTCACTTAGTCCTAACACTACTATCTTTCATATTTTTTTACTAATGTAACGACTCGATCGGTTGTTTTGAGCTCCAGCAGGTCATTCAGCAGATTGAGGTCTTGAGCAGCTTCATCTCTGGTATATTGACTTGTGTGTATGGTCAGAATTACAATTCAGGAAGTTTGGAGTCAATTCTAAATGGAAATTCTCATTTTGAAAGCTTAAGGTTGAAGAAATGAACTGTGATTGGAATTTTAAGTAAATGACATCGGAATTGGGATTAGATAGATCCAGCATGCTCGTATGATGATTTTTAACTTAGGCGTATGTCCGGATTTGGTTTTTTGATAACCCGTGAGCATTTCAGCGTATATGGTGGAAGTTAGTATTTTAGAAGAATTTCATAAATTTGGGTTGGAAGGCATTTTAGAGTTATAGATGTCCATTTGGGATTCCGAGTCTAGGAATAGACCCATATGGTGATTCCGGAGTTGGGAACCCGATCGAAAGTGAATTCAGATGTCCGCAGGTCATTTTGAAGTCATTAGGCTAAATATAGGACTTTGAAGGTTTATGAGAAAATTCGACCTGAAGTGAAAATTTTGATATCGGGGTTGGAATGCGATTCCGAAAGTTGGTGCAAGTCCGTAATGTCTAATGTGACTTGTGTGCGATACGGGAGTCAGAATGGAATTTTGATAGTTGCTGAAGCTTCATTAGATGATTTAGGATATGTCCGCAAATTTTCAGATCATTCGGACATCATTTGGTCGGGTTTTTGATCGAATGTGAATTTGAAAGTTGAAGTTTAAGTTTGAATCGAATTCTAGGATTTTTGTGATTTTTGATGTTTAAGGTAGCATATTTATGATCCGAGCAAGTTTGAATGAAGTATTAGGTTGAGCTTTTGTTTTTGGTTGAGGTCCCGAGGGCCTCGGCTGAAATGCAGCAGATTTTCAGGTGCTAGTAGGCTACTTTGGGAGCTCATATCTTGTAATCTACAAGGAATCACAAAAAGTACAAAACACGAAAGTTGTAGACCTTCGTGTCTAGTCTCCAGAACTCTAAAGAACTAGTAATTTGGACATCTGTACTACAAGTTATAATCAACGGAAAATGACTGCTAGAGCAATAGGATGTACAACTTGTATAGCCCAGGTGCAAGGTACAACTCGACGAAGCACGAGCAGATTCTTTATTACACGAAATTGGTTTATTTTTTTCACTTATTTCATTTGATTTGGAAGATTTTGGTGAGCTTCAAGAGGGGATTTTCATCATCAATATGAAGGTAAGTTATCCCCACCTATTTTGAGTTAAGTACATCAATTATGTATGGATTTGAGCATGAAAATTGTAGAAAAATTGAGGATTTAGACCTAGGGATTTGAAAATAAGATTTGGTGATTTGAGGAGTCAAATAAACTCTGATTTTGATGAACTTATATGTATGGACTCGTGGCGAGACGAGGATTCTGAATATATGAGTTTCATAATTATTCAAGAAGCGGGCCCGGGGCTCGGGTTTTGGCAACTTCGTGTTTTTGGGTGTTTTTCGAGTCCTTTCGATTGAGTTATGATTCATTAGCCTATTTTGATGTATTATTATTGGTTTTGATCGTATTTGGCACCCGAGGAGGTCGATTTACGAGGAAAGCGCAAGGCGAGCTAGGACTTTTGGCCGGTTCGAGGTGAGTGGTGGTAATAAATGATGTACTGAGGGTTTGAAACCCTTACTTTCACTATATAGTGCTATGCTGAGATGAAACATGCATCATGTGACGAGCGTGGTGGTATTGTGACTGGGGATTTGGACTTGGTCCATCCCGACAGATAGTTTACTATGTATAATGACTGAGATTGGGCTTATATTTGTGTATTTGGGCTAGTAGCCGTGTTTGGGGCCTTATGCCGATCTGTAGAGTATTAGGGAAGCTTGTAGAGCTAAGTGACCCTTATACCATGTTGGAAACATGCACTCAGCCGTATTCATAGCTGTATAGCATATCATGAACCAGTACTAGATGTGTACTCTAAGAGAGACTACTTGGGGTTGCATACCCTGTTCTAGCTGAGTGGGCCCGAGAGGCCAAGTCTATATTGACTTAGATGGGGTCGAGGACCCATTGTGAGGTATTGATATAAATACTGGATCGGGCTTCACGCCGCAACAATATATACATATACATATATTGGATCGGACTGCACGCCGCAGTATATATATATATATATATATATATCGACCGGACTCAACGCCGCAGTATCATAGCGCTTGGGCTAAAGGAGCCCCTCCGGAGTCTGCACACACCCCAGTGAGCGCACTATATATATTGGATCGGGCTGCACGCCGTAGCAGTATATCTATATATTGGATCGGGTTGCACGCCGCATCGCTATATATATTGGATCGGGCTGTACGCCGCAATATATATATATATATATATATATATATATATATATATATATTGGATCGGGCCGCACGCCACAACGCAATATATATTGGATCAGGCTGCCCTCCAAAGTCTGTACACACCCCTAGTGAACGTCGTCGACGTTAAATGGATCGGGTTGCACGCCGCAGCGCTATATATATTGGATCGGGCTACACGCCACAGCGCTATATATATTGGATCGGGCTGCACGCCGCAACATTATATATATATTTGGATCGGGCTGCACGCCGCAGCAGTATGAGTGAGGACTAGGTCAGCGTGGGATCATTGTGAGACAGTTGTGGACTGGAATTGGACATATCACTGTAGAGATGACTTACCTGTACGGTTATTCTTAGAACTGTTTAGTGATAGTATAGGTGTTCTTACTTCCAGTTGTTATTTATTATTATTACTTTCTGAGTTGAAAGATTCTCACCCCACTGTGCATATACAGGTGTTCAGGAGGGTAGTTGAGCTACCCGCAACTGCTACATTTCTATTATTCCGAGGAGACTTCGAGGTAGCTGCCGGTGTCCGTAGGACCCGATCTCTCCCTCTCTATCATTTTGTCTTTTACTATATTGCCTAGACTTGGATTGTATAGGATATTTTCCATCTGTTAGAGGCTCAGACTTGTAACACCGCGATTGTTGGGCTGT
>JASVEL010002303.1:0-82402 GCA_032618575.1 Nicotiana noctiflora | reverse complement strand
ATTTCATGTATTTCCTTTCCGCACTTGTTGTTTCTTTTATGAATTAAACTATTAACTTTAATGAATTAGTATTAATTAATAAATGAGTTGGTTATTTGGATATTATGGTCGGGCTTGCCTAGCAATGTGTTGGGCGCCATCACGACCGAGGTTTCGGTCGTGACAAGTTGGTATCAGAGCCTAGGTTACTAGGTCTCGTGAATCGTGAGCCGGTTTAGTAGTGTTTCGCGGGTCGGTATGGAGATGTCTGTATTGACTGCAGATCCTTTAGAAACACTTCACATTCTTGGAATTCTTATCGTGCGTACTTGATTCAGCTTGAGGTATGATTCTTAAAATTCCTTCTGCACGTTGATGTGGGCACTCGAGCGCTTAGTAATATAGTGGCCTTGATGGCTTGTGATTCCCCGATTGAGGGGCGAGATAGAACCTCCGTAAGTTCATGCTGGGCCAGTCGGGAGGACTTGAGGCCGGATTTTTGTCTATGGCTTGAGCATCGAGGATTCTGATTTTGTGAGCTGGAGTTATAAAATTATATGTTCAGTATTGTCCCTAATTCTGGGAATGTCAGCTAGATAGCCATGTGATGTGTATCATGGTGGAAGGTGTGCTGAAATACTAAATTGAGGTGAAGCAGGTGGGTTATCTCTTGCGGGGTGCCCTTAGGTGAGCTGATTCTTCTGTGTAATTGAAAGGTATTTGATATGTATTATGATTTGATCAGGTTCCACGCATGTCAGTGTATCAATTTTGATAATATAATTCATGCAGTATTGAGATTTAGGTTGTTGATATACCTTGTGATGTCTTGTCGAGTTGTGGACATGTTGTTAGGATGGTTTGGTTATTCTCTAGCAGGTGGATAGGCTCAAATTACAAAGGAAACTATGTCAAAAGTTTTAGAAAATTTGGGACATAGAAAAATATTTCTGTCACCTAAAGAGTAGGCTTAAATGTTGTGTGTGAATAAATATAAGAATTGCAGAAGATTTAAGATTTTTGATGATTCGAGTCTCTACCAAAGCTTATATATGACTTGAGTTTAATCTCACTATAACATTGTGGCATCATTTGAGTAAAAATACCATGAGTGGTTAAAAGTGCCTTGATATATGGCTTCGAGCCAAGTTGGGGAGGTTGTTATTGATTAACTGATTGCACCGTTGTGTGTCATGTTAGTTCTGTCTCAAAGTATGTTGGCGAATCAGTTCTAGTCGCGAAAATTGAGCCGAGAACGGTGAGGGTGAAGAAAATTTTTGATAAAGCTTGTATGGTGCGTCGTAGATGTGAAGGAATATTAGAATATTTTGAGTTACTGTTGATAAAAAATTCTCTCTGCATATGGAAAAAAGGTATTTGTATCCGTATGAAATCATGTTTGTGGTGTCAGAGTACTGACAAGGTACAAGTGGTTCTGTTCATTTAGGGCATGCTATTTATAGTTGAATAAGGGTGAATGACTCTCGCGAGAATTGTATTAATGTGTTCAAGGTTTTGCATATGACAATCCTGTGTCCTAAGTTTGTGTATGTGGCTAGAGGCTGTGTTTTCATTAGAAGAGATCAAGACTTGTGCTATGTTATATCATTATGGCATTCTATGTATCCGTATTTGGAAGGTAATGGTAACGAATTCAGATTCGCAGGAAGTTCTTCAAGTAATGTGTTCTAGAATGTGGTATTTTCGGGAGACGTTTGATAGGGTATTCGGTGGCCTATGGGTCTTAGACAGGGTGGTCTTATGTGTGAGTCTCATGTGGTAAACCTGAATTGAGGTATTGTAGTGCTACAGTAAAGGTTAATATTAAATTAAAGATGAATCAGATAGGAAGTTGGGTAAATGGAACAACTTGATAATGAATCGAAATGGTATGATAAGGATATGATTAATTTCTGGTATGTGCTCGAAGTAATGAGTCTTGCAGGTATTATGCAACAAAGCTCTTGCATGCTGGTAGTTTGCTTAGCAGGGTATATGGTCAAAAGGGACAAGGTAATGTAAACTGATAATATCTAGTGGTATGGTGGTATCTCTTATTAGATCGACTGTGATGATTGAGTTGTTGATGACATAGTAAAAAAATAATTCTGAATGGCATTCGTGGTTTGAATGGATGCTTGATGCGTGTTATATATTCGTACGGTGGAGTGTGGAACCAGACATAGTGATTCATGTGTTATATATGTGTTGGAGACTAGAAGTTCTTGTAATCCACCTATGCAGTGGTTGTATATCGTGTGTATCGGCACCGTTTAGTGGCTATTGGAAATTTGAAACCCTAATGGCTCTCTCTCTGCTTGATATGATAAATTTGGGTTATGATATTTGATTGCAGACTGTTTGTCATAAGTCAGGTTGCCTAGACTAATGTGATACATACCATGTCGGAAAATGCAACAGGTTGTGTGGCAAGATGCATCAGATTATGTTCTAACATGGTATTTTTGTATCCTAAAGACCAGCACACAGTTGGTGAGTATTGCTTGTTAATGGGGCCTTCATGGCGGATGTCAGTGCAGAGGTGTTTCACGTGGAATCAGTGTTTGGATGGGATTGCGCGTACAACAAAGAAATGTGGAAACATGACCTTGCGGGTCAAAAATTGTGTGTTCTATTCTATGATGTGAGACGAATCTATAGCCTTGTGTTGTGATGGTACTGGAAAGCTTGAGGTATAACTCTTTCATTTGAGTCATTTTCATGAATTGTGTATGTTCAAACTGTTGCTTATTGGTGCGCGTACTGTATGAGCTGAGGCTTAGGCTTGTATAGAGGTGTCATATCACCAGAGTTGTGTGTTGGATTTGAGGTGGTCATTGGGGTCATTGGTGGATACGAACATATTTGATTTAGGCTTGTTAGAAGGATAATATCCAGGTTCGTCTAGAAAATCTATTGTGGTATTAGTCAAAAGGGTAGTGACTTCGTAAATGGTCGATCTGAGGAATTGTTACGGTTTAGCGCGTGTTTCACTTATCGTTGGCAGTATATGAAAGTGTTGGAATAAGACTTCAACTAATAAAGGGTTTCCATCGGTATTTGGGTATTGTAGGCAACTGCGGTAAATAAAGAATGTTATTGTGGTCATATGAGTAAAGTGATGCAAAGTGTGAATTCAACAAAGTTATGCATTAATGTTTGGGTACAACGTGTGGAGATTGATATGGTGGTCGAATGATGGAAAAAGACTTGGCAGGAAATTCAGGATGTTGAAATTTGACCTAATGGCTTATTCACTTGAATAAAGAATTATATCTACAAAATTATATAGCTAATGTGCTCAACTAAGTAGTGGTAGCACGGGAAGGTGCATGATGTGTTAAACAAGTTATTTGAGACTACATCATTGTAGTTCTCGGCACGTTCGAGGACGAACGTATGTTTAAGTGGGGGAGATTGTAACGACCCGATCGGTCGTTTTGAGCTCCGACGCGTCATTCAGTAGATTGAGGCCATGAACAGCTTCATCTCAGGTATATTGACTTGTGTGTATGGTCAGATTTAAAATTCAGGAAGTTTGGAGTCAAATCTAAATAGAGATTCTCATTTTGAAAGCTCATGGTTGAAGAAATGAACTAGGATTAGAATTTTGAGTTAATGACCTCGGAATTGGGATCTGAAAGTTCCAGCATGCTCGTATGATGATTTTGAACTTGGGCGTATATCCGTATTTGGTTTTTTATAACCCATGAGCATTTCAGCATATATGGTGGAAGTTAGTATTTCAGAAGAATTTCATAAATTTGGGTTGGAAGGTATTTTGGAGTTATAGATGTCCGTTTGGGATTCCGAGTCTGGGAATAGATCCGTATGGTGATTATGGAGTTGGGAACACGATTGGAGGTGAATTCGGATGTCCGGAGGTCATTTTGAAGTCATTTGGCTAAATATAGGAATTTGAAGGTTTATGCGAAAATTCGACCGGAAGTGAAAATTTTGATATCGGGGTCGGAATGCGATTCCGAAAGTTGGTGCAAGTCTGTAATGTCTGCTGAAATGGAGTAGATTTTCAGGTGCTAGAAGACTTCTTTGGGAGCTTATATCTTGTAATCTATAATGAATCACAAAACATGCAAAACACGAAAGTTATAGACCTTTTTGTCTAGTTTCCAGAAAGCTAAAGAGCTTGTAATTTGGACATCTGTACTAGAAGTTATGATCGATGGAAAATGACTGCTGGAGAAATATGATGTACAACTTGTATAGCACAGGTGTAAGGTACAACTCGACGAAGCACGGGCAGATTCTTTATTACACGAAATTGGTTTATTTCTTACATTTATTTCATTTGGTTTGGATGATTTTGGTGAGCTTCAAGAGGGGATTTTCATCATCAATGTGAAGGTAAGTTATCCCCACATATTTTGAGTTAAGTGCATCAATTATGTATGGATTTGAGCATGAAAATATTAAAAAATTTGAGGATTTAGGCCTAGGGATTTGAAAATAAGATTTGGTGATTTGAGGGATCAAATAAACTCCGATTTTGATTAGCTTTATGTGTACGGACTCGCGGCGAGACGAGGATTCTGAAAATATGAGTTTCATAAGTTTTCGAGAAGCGGGCCTGGGGCTCGGGTTTTGGAAACTTCGTGTTTTTGGGTGTTTTTCGAGTCCTTTGTAGTGGGTTATGATTCATTAGCCTATTTTGATGTATTCTTATTGGTTTTGATCAGATTTCGCACCCGAGGTGGTCGATTTGCAAGGAAAGCACAAGGCGAGCTACGACTTTTGGCCGGTTTGAGGTGAGTGGTGGTAATAAATGATGTACTGAGGGTTTGAAACCCCATACTTGCACTATACAGTGCTATGCTGAGATGAAACACGCATCATTTGACGAGCGTGGTGGTATTGTGACTCGGGATTTGGACTTGGTCCTTCCCGACTGATAGTTTACTGTGTATAATGACTGAGATTGGGCTTATATCTGTATATTTGGGCTAGTAGCCGTGTTTGGGGCCTTGTGCCGATCTGAAGAGTATTAAGGAAGCTTGTAGAGCTAAGTGTGACGACCCAAAGGGTCATCACTTATTTAATTAATCATTTCGAGCTTCTGAGGCCTTGAAAACCTCATTCTATGTTGCCTCGATTTGCGTGCACAGTCCGGGCACAAATCTGAAAAATATTTATGTTGAAATATGTGAAATATGTGAAAAAGTAGAAGAATTTTGATATTAATATTGATATGGTTGACTTTGGTCAACATTTTTGGTAAACGGACCCGGATCCGTGATTTGATTGTCTCAGAAAATCCGTAGAAAAATATGGAACTTGGGCATATGTCCGGAATTGAAATCCGAGGTCTAGAACCCCGGTAAAAGAATTTTTCTGTTAAATTGTTTTCTGAAAATATTTAAGGAAAATGAAACTGATTTTTTATTAAAAAGTACTGGTATCGGGCTCGTATTTTGGTTCCGACGCCCGGTACAAGTCATATATATTGGTTAAGCGCTTCCTGTAAAGTTTGGTTGAAAACGGACGTCGTTTGACGTGTTTCGGCCTTAAATTGGAAAGTTTGGAAATTATGAAAATTTGAAAGGATTCTTGAGTTTTAAGGCTCAATTCATGGATTTTGATGTTATTTTAGCGATTTGATCGCGCGAGCAAGTTCGTATGATCCTTGATCGCAAATGCGAAGCCAGCCTTGTTCGCAAACGCGAACAATTGTTCGCATTTGCGAAGGTCCCCAGTGCTGCCTATGTTCGCAAATGCGAACAATAGTTCGCAAATGCGAACATTCCCTATACCGCCTTGGTTCGCAAATGCGAACCATTGTTCGCAAATGCGAACATTGCCTTATACAGCATGTGTTTGCAAATGCGAACATTAGTTCGCAAATGCGAACATCCCTTTGTCTGCCAGTGTTCGCAAATGCGAACAAATGTTCGCAAATGCGAACTTCCCAGCCTTAGATTATTTTTCAAACTCCAGAAATTGGTTGGGGTTCGCAATTGCGAACCCATGTTCGCAAATGCGAACACAGAGACCTGAAAAACACGAATTTCAGTCATTTCTTCACTTTTTACAAAAACCAAAACACCCATTTGCGATTCTTCAAGGATTTCTTCTTCATCAAAACGATTGTAAGTCACTTTTTACTTAATTCTTTCAATTCCTAACATCATTAAACATGTTTTTCATAAGAAATCAAAGATTTTCATGGTAAAATTCTTGTTTTTGTTAGAAAATAGGTTTTTTCATAAATTGGGGAATTGGACCTCGAATTGAGGTCCGATTTTGAAAAAAATTATATATATGAACTCGTGGGGGGATGGGTAACCGGATTTTGGTCATAACCCCGAGTTCCGACCATGTGGGCCCGGGGTTGAAATTCACTATTCCGGGCAGAATGTTGTAAAAGTTGTATTTGGTCTTAAGAATTAGTTTGTTGAGTAGAATTGATGATATTAAATCAATTGTGTATAGATACGGTTGGATTGGAGCCAAGTTGAAAGAAAAAGACATTTCCACGGATTGAATTGTTCATAAGCATTCGAGGTAAGTGTTTGTTCTATCCTAGCTTGAGGGAATAGGATTTTGTGTTATGTGTTATGTGATCGAGTGCGGTGTATGGGCTGTGGTGACGAGCATCCATACACCGGCGTCTAGTATGACCGTGAGTCGTTGGAAAATGATAATTTGAGATATATTACATGTGAATCGTTATTGTTCTCCCTTGTTGGGACTTGTTGTGAAGATAATTATTGATTGCCCTTGATGGGACGGTTTATAAATTGTTGTTTCTTTCTTTGCCCTTAACCGTGATTGTTATTTGGGTGAGGAAGAGTGATAATGCACGAAGGGTGATGCCGTGCCATGTTTATTTATTTATGCACGAAGGTTAATGCCGTGCCATGCTTATTTATTGATTATGCACGAAGGATCATGCCGTGCCCTGTTATTGAACCATGTACGAAGGATCATGCCGTACTATGGATGTGAGGATGAGAGTAAAAGCACGAAGGGTGATGCCGTGTACTTTATTTGTTTATTTGGTGAGGATGAGAGTAAAAGCACGAAGGGTGATGCGGTGCAACTTGCTTGCTATTTCTTGAATTGATATTACTTGTGTTTACATTATACTTTGTTTTTCCTTGTGAAATTATTAACCGTGGTTAATTGTTGAATTCTTTAAGATATTCCTTATTGTGTTAATACTTGATTATTTCTTGTTATTTTGTGGTACACATATATATATATTGAATTGCACAGGTTTATGTGAGTGTCTGGTCCTAGGCTTGTCACTACTTCGCCGGGATAGGCCAGGCACTTACCAGCACATGGGGTCGGTTGTGCTGATATTACACTTCTGTGCGTTTTTGCACAGGTCCAGGTTACGATCAGGAGCAACAGCAGCAGTAAATAGATTGCGTGGGAGTTGATCATATTTGAGACCGAGGTAGCTTGCAGACGTCCGCAGGCCCGGCGTCTCTCTCTTTATTTATGTTATTAGCTGTAGTCTCTTTGTTCCGAGACAAACAGAATTATGTTATATTTCCTTCAGACTTTTATGTGTAGTATTCCATAGTAGTTCGTGAGTTGGTGACTCCACGTCTTGGGTAGAGGATTTCAGTATGATTTTCATCTTGTAATTAGTTATTTCTATTTCGATAAAGTATTCCGCATTTATTCAATTAAAATTGTGTTAAAAACAAGATAGTATGAATACGGTGGCTTGCCTAGCTACCACGAGTAGGCGCCATCACGATCCCGATGTTGGGGGAAAATTCGGGTCGTGACAATAACCGAAAATGGTTTTACTCCCATATCCACCAGAATCTCTAAGTAGGTAGTAGAGTTTGAGAGGTAGGTACGGAGACGTCTGTACTTGTCCTCCAGAGTCTATTGAGTTAGGAAAGAGTCTCTCATTTGTTCTTTCTTGTCGTGCGACTTGTTCCTCAATTACTCATTGAATTTCTATTATGTCCTTTCGCAGATGGTGAGGACACGCGCTTCTTCGTCCGCTGACCAGCAGCCCGAGCCCCAGGCAGCTCCCGCGAGGGGCAGGGGCCAAGGCCGTATCAGAGGCCGTGGTAGGGGTAGAGCTCAGCCCCAGGCAGCTACTCCAGAGGTGGAGCCTCATATTGAGATTGACGAGGAGGTTCCAGTTCCAGCAGCTCCAGTGGGCCCAGCTCAGGTCCTAGGAGAGGCTTTATTTACCCCGGATCTCCGGGATGCTTTGGTCAGAATAGCGGGATTCATGGACAGTATTGCTAGAGCGGGTTTATTATCAGTTGCACCAGCCGCTTCTCAGGCTGGAGGAGGGGCCCAGACTCCTATTGCTCGTACTCCGGAGCCGGTAGCTCCTCAGCCTCAGGCACCAGTAGTTCAGCCCAGCTGTGGCCACTCAGTCAGGTACCACGGCTCATGCCGGTGATGGAGCGGCCATGACTTCGAATTCGTTATGGAGGCTTGATCGGTTCTCCAAGCTATTTACCACTACATTCGGTGGAGCCGCATCAAGAGGATCCTCGGGACTTCTTATTCGGTTGCCATGAGATTCTCGAAGACTATGGGGATCGTGGAGACAAACGGAGTTGATTTATGTACCTTCGGACTTGCGGGATCCGCCAAGACTTGGTGGAGAGATTATTGCTTGACTCGACCGGCAGGGTCCCCGGCTTTATCATGGGACCAGTTTGCGGAACTATTTATGGAGAAGTTTCTCCCTGTTACTCAAGAGGGATGTACTTCGGAGGCGGTTTGAGCGCCTCCATCAGGGCACTATGACAGTTACACGGTATGAGACGAGATTTATCGACTTGGCTCGTCATGCAGGTAGTGATACTTCCCACGGAGCGGGAGAGGGTCCGCAGATTTCTAGATGGGCTTAATCAGCCGATTAGACTCCGGATGGCTATGGGCGTGGGGAGTGACATATCATTTCAGGAGGCAGCCAATGCAGCACGCGGAGTTGAGATGGCTCTTGCTAGGGGAGGCGGTTATTCTTCGGATAAGAGGCCTCGTCATTCGGGCGAGTTTGGTGGTTCTTCCTCCGGTAGCGAGAGAATCCTTTGATAGAGGCCGGTCCTCCGGGCCTTTTCATTCCGCCCTTCGGGCCTCGCGGGGTGGATCGGGTGATCGTGGTTTTCGGGGAATTATTCGGACCGGTCTCCTATTAATGCTCGGCCTCTGCGAGTGTTCGTGGAGGCCATTCGGGTCGTCGGGGCCAGCAGCCCTATCAGTCTAGAGTTGCTACGGTTGTGGTGACCCGAGGTCATTTTATCGGGAATTTCCCTATAGCGGCGGGCAACTCTCAGGGAGCGAGGTCCTCGTCCTATGATTCGGGCCCCGGCTGACCCTCAGCCTGCCCAGCCGGCCGGAGGCGGGGGTAGAGGTTATAGAGGTGGAGGTCGAGACCGTAGAGGTGGAGACCGGCCCGGCGAGAGGTAGAGGTCGGCCGGTTGATGGTCGTCCTAGAGACGCGGCTCGGAGAAGGGAGGTGCGGATCCCCGATTCTATGCTTTACCGGCCGGAGCCAGAGGCGGAGGCATCGGATGCTCGTTATTACAGGTACTATTCTTGTGTGTGGCGGAGGTGCTTCGTATTATTTGACCCTGGATCTACATATTTCTATGTGTCTTCCTACTTCGCACCGTATTTGGCTGTGCCCAGCTATGCTCTAGATATTCCAGGTTTATGTGGCTACACCGGTGGGTGACTCCATTGTAGTCGATCGGGTGCATCGTTCGTGCGTAGTTATATTTGGGGGTCTTGAGACTCGTGTTGATCTGTTGTTTCTTGGATATGGTAGATTTTGATGTCATATTGGGGATGGACTGGTTGTCCCCATACCATGCTATTCTTGATTGTCATGCTAAGACTGTCACCTTAGCCTTGCCGAATCACCCCGATTAGAGTGGAAGGGTACCTCAAGCCACTCCGTTCGCACTGTTATTTCTTATGTTAAGGCTCGACGTATGGTCGAGAAGGGTGTCTAGCTTATTTGGCTTATGTTCGTGATTCCAGCGCAGAAGTTCCTTCCATTGAGTCGGTCCCTATTGCACGGGAGTTTCCGGAGGTTTTTCCTTCAGACCTGCCGGGCATGCCACCCGACAGGGATATTGATTTCTGTATTGATCTGGCACCGGGTACTCAGCCCATCTCTATTCCACCCTATCGTATGGCCCCGCCGGAACTAAAAGAGTTGAAAGATCAGTTGCAGGATCTTCTTGAGAAGGGCTTTATCGGGCCCAGTGTTTCCCCCTGGGGAGCACCTGTGTTATTTGTAAAGAAGAAGGATGGCTCGATGCGGATGTGTATTGATTACCGGCGGTTAAACAAGGTGACTATCAAAAATAAATATCCACTGCCGAGGATTGATGATTTGTTTGACCAGCTCCGGGGAGCGAGGGTATTCTCTAAGATAGACTTGAGGTCAGGCTACCATCAGCTGAAGATCAGGGCGGCTGACATTCCTAAGACAGCCTTTCGCTCTAGATATGGGCATTATGAGTTCTTGGTCATGTCCTTCGGGTTGACCAATGCCCCAGCAGCATTCATGGAGTTGATGAATCGGGTATTCGGGCCTTACTTAGATCTGTTCGTGATAGTCTTCATAGATGACATCCTGGTGTACTCCCGCAGCCAGGAAGAGCACGAGCAGCACCTCAGAGTGGTTCTTCAGACTCTGAAAGATAACCAGCTATATGCCAAATTTTCTAAATGTGAGTTCTGGCTGAGTTCGGTAGCATTTATGGGTCACATTGTATCGGTGGAAGGTATTCAGGTAGACCCAAAGAAGATTGAGGCAGTCCAGAATTGGCCTCGACCAGCTTCAGTGACTGAGATCCGGAGTTTCTTGGGATTAGTAGGTTACTACCGTCGTTTTTTAGAGGGGTTTTCTTCTATTGCAGCCCCGATGACCAGGTTGACCCAGAAGGGTGTCCAGTTTCAGTGGTCAGAGGAGTGTGAGGCGAGCTTTCAGAAGCTCAAGACAGCCTTGACCACCGCACCGGTGTTGATACTACCTACGGGTACAGGGCCTTATACAGTTTATTGTGACGCCTCTCGTACAGGGCTTGGAGCGGTATTGATGCAGGATGGTAAGGTTATCGCTTATGCTTCGAGGCAATTAAAGATACATGAGAAGAATTATCCAGTTCATGATCTTGAGTTAGCAGCAATGGTTCATGCCTTAAAGATTTGGAGGCATTATCTATATGGTGTGACATGTGAGGTGTACACTGATCACAAAAGCCTACAGTACTTGTTCAAACAGAAGGAGTTGAATCTACGACAGCGAAGATGGTTAGAGTTGCTAAAAGACTATGATGTTACTATATTATATCACCCGGGTAAGGCCAATGTGGTGGCCGATGCATTGAGTAGAAAGTATGCCAGCATGGGTAGTCTTGCATATATTCCGGTCAATCGGAGACCATTAGCTCTAGATGTCCAGGCCTTAGCCAACCGGTTCGTGAGATTAGACATTTCTGAGCCTAGCAGAGTGTTAGCCTGCACGGTCACTCGTTCTTCTTTATTAGAGCGTATCCGTGAGAGGCAATTTGATGATCCTCATTTGCGTGAGTTGAGAGATACAGTACAGCGGGGAGGTGCCACACGGGTAAATCTAGATGATGATGGGGTATTGAAATTGCAGGGTCGAGTTTGTGTGCCCAATGTCGAAGGGATTCGAGAGTTGATCTTAGCAGAGGCCCACAGTTCGCGGTATTCTATTCACCCAGGTGCCGCGAAGATGTACCAGGACTTACGGAAACACTATTGGTGGCGCAGAATGAAGAAAGATATCGTTGCGTATGTCGCTCGGTATCTAAATTGTCAGCAGGTGAAATATGAGCACCGGAGACCTGGTGGTGTATTCCGGAGGATTGAAATTCCCGAGTGGAAATGGGAGCGGATCATAATGGACTTCATTACTGGACTTCCTTTGACTCGGAGGAAATTTGATACTATTTGGGTCATTGTTGATAGGCTGACCAAGTCAGCACACTTTATTCCAGTATCTGTCTCCTACTCGTCGGAGAGGTTAGCGGAGGTTTACATTAGGGAGATTGTTCGTCTCCGTGGAGTGCCAGTATCTATTATCTCTGATCGGGGTACGCAGTTTACCTCGCGGTTCTGGAGAGCGGTCCAGCAGGAGTTAGGCACCCAGGTTCAGTTGAGTACAGCATTTCATCCTCAGACGGATGGCCAGTCCGAGAGGACTATTCAGATTCTACGAGGACATTCTTCGAGCCTGTGTCATTGATTTCGGAGGCTCGTGGGACCAGTGTTTGCCATTAGCAGAGTTTTCCTACAATAAGAGCTACCAGTCCAGCATCCAGATGGACACGTATGAGGCGTTGTATGGTAGGTGATGTCGATCTCTAGTCGGATGGTTTGAGCCGGGAGAGGCTCGGTTGTTGGGTACAGACTTAGTTCGGGAGGCCTTGGATAAGGTCAAGACTATCCAGGAGAGATTGCGTTCGGCTCAGTCCAGGCAGAAGACTTATGCGGATCGTAAGGTTCGAGATGTAGATTTCATGGTTGGTGAACGAGTATTGCTCCGGGTGTCGCCTATGAAGGGCGTGATGAGGTTTGGGAAGAAGGGCAAGCTCGGCCCTAGGTATATTGGTCCATTTGAGATTCTAGACAGAGTGGGAGGGGTGGCTTACAGATTAGCTTTGCCGCCTAGCTTATCAGCCGTGCATCCGGTTTTTCATGTATCTATGCTTCGGAGATACCACGGCGATCCCACACATGTGTTAGACTTCAGTACTGTCCAATTGGACAATGATCTATCTTACGAGGAGGAGCCGGTAGCCATTCTAGACCGGCAGGTTCGACGGTTGAGGTCGAAGAGTTATCCTTCGTGCGTGTTCAGTGGAGAGGTCAGCCTCCTGAGGCATCGACCTGGGAGTCCGAGTCCGATATGCGGAGCCGCTACCCACACTTGTTTCCTGACTCAGGTACTTCTTTCTTTTGTCCGTTCGAGGACGAACGGTTGTTTTAGAGGTGGAGATTGTGACGACCCAAAGGGTCATCACTTATTTAATTAATCATTTTGAGCTTCGGAGGCCTTGAAAACCTCATTCTATGTTGCCTCGATTTGCGTGCACAATCCGGACACAAAGCTGAAAAATATTTATGTTGAAATATGTGAAATATGTGAAAAAGTAGAAGAATTTTGATATTAATATTGATATGGTTGACTTTGGTCAACATTTTTGGTAAACGGACCCGGATCCGTGATTTGACTGTCTCGGAAAATCCGTAGAAAAATATGGAACTTGGGCATATGTCCGGAATTGAAATCCGAGGTCTAGAACCCCGGTAAAAGAATTTTTCTGTTAAATTGTTTTCCGAAAATGTTTAAGGAAAATGAAACTGAATTTTGATTAAAAAGTACTGGTATCGGGCTCGTATTTTGGTTCCGACGCCCGGTACAGGTCATATATATTGGTTAAGCGCTTCCTGTAAAGTTAGGTTGAAAACGGACGTCGTTTGACGTGTTTCGGCCTTAAATTGGAAAGTTTGGAAATTATGAAATCTTAAAGAGTTCTTGTTGGCTTCGCAATTGCGAAGAATTTCTCGCAATTGCGAAGGGGACAGTGTAAGGCAAGGCTCGCAAATGCGAACCTTGATCGCAAATGCGAAGCCAGACTTGTTCGCAAATGCGAACAATTGTTCGCATTTGCGAAGGTCCCCAGTGCTGCCTATGTTCGCAAATGCGAACAATAGTTCGCAAATGCGAACATTCCCTATACCGCCTTGGTTTGCAAATGCGAACCATTGTTCGCAAATGCGAACACTGCGTTATACAGCATGTGTTCGCAAATGCGAAGCATATGTTCGCAAATGCGAACACTCCCTTGTCTGCCAGTGTTCGCAAATGCGAACAAATGTTCGCAAATGCGAACTTCCCAACATTAGCTTATTTTTCAAACTCCAGAAATTGGTCGGGGTTCGCAATTGCGAACCCATGTTCGCAAATGCGAACACAGAGACCTGAAAAACACGAATTTCAGTCATTTCTTCACTTTTTACAAAAACCAAAACACCCATTTGCGATTCTTCAAGGATTTCTTCTTCATCAAAACGATTGTAAGTCACTTTTTACTTAATTCTTTCAATTCCTAACATCATTAAACATGTTTTTCATAAGAAATCAAAGATTTTCATGGTAAAATTCTTGTTTTTGTTAGAAAATAGGTTTTTTCATAAATTGGGGAATTGGACCTCGAATTGAGGTCCGATTTTGAAACAAATTATATATATGAACTCGTGGGGGAATGGGTAACCGGATTTTGGTCCTAACCCCGAATTCCGACCATGTGGGCCCGGGGTTGAAATTCACTATTTCGGGCAGAATGTTGTAAAAGTTGTATTTGGTCTTAAGAATTAGTTTGTTGAGTAGAATTGATGATATTAAATCAATTGTGTATAGATACGGTTGGATTGGAGCCAAGTTGAAAGAAAAAGACATTTCCACGGATTGAATTGTTCATAAGCATTCGAGGTAAGTGTTTGTTCTATCCTAGCTTGAGGGAATAGGAATTTGTGTTATGTGTTATGTGATCGAGTGCGGTGTATGGGCTGTGGTGACGAGCATCCATACACTGGCGTCTAGTATGACCGTGAGTCGTTGGAAATTGATTATTTGAGATATATTACAGATGAATTGTTATTGTTCTCCCTTGTTGGGACTTGTTGTGATGATAATTATTGATTGCCCTTGATGGGACGGTTTATGAATTATTGTTTCTTTCTTTGCCCTTAACTGTGATTGTTATTTGGGTGAGGAAGAGTGATAATGCACGAAGGGTGATGCCGTGCCATGTTTATTTATTTATGCACGAAGGTTAATGCCGTGCCATGCTTATTTATTGATTATGCATGAAGGATCATGCCGTGCCTTATTATTGAACCATGTACGAAGGATCATGCCGTACTATGGATGTGAGGATGAGAGTAAAAGCACGAAGGGTGATGCCGTGTACTTTATTTGTTTATTTGGTGAGGATGAGAGTAAAAGCACGAAGGGTGATGCCGTGCAATCTGCTTGCTATTTCTTGAATTGATATTACTTGTGTTTACATTATACTTTGTTTTTCCTTGTGAAATTATTAACTGTGGTTAATTGTTGAATTCTTTAAGATATTCCTTATTGTGTTAATACTTGATTATTTCTTGTTATTTTGTGGTACACATATATGTATTGAATTGCACAGGTTTATGTGAGTGTCTGGTCCTAGGCTTGTCACTACTTCGCCGGGATAGGCCAGGCACTTACCAGCACATGGGGTCGGTTGTGCTGATACTACACTTCTGTGCGTTTTTGCACAGGTCCAGGTTACGATCAGGAGCAGCAGCAGCAGTAAATAGATTGCGTGGGAGTTGATCATATTTGAGACCGAGGTAGCTTGCAGACGTCCGCAGGCCCGGCGTCTCTCTCTTTATTTATGTTATTATCTGTAGTCTCTTTGTTCCGAGACAAACAGAATTATGTTATATTTCCTTCAGACTTTTATGTGTAGTATTCCATAGTAGTTCGTGAGTTGGTGACTCCACATCTTGGATAGAGGATTTCAGTATGATTTTCACTTTGTAATTAGTTATCTCTATCTGATGAAGTATTCCGCATTAATTTAATTAAAATTGTGTTAAAATCAGGATAGTATGAATACAGTGGCTTGCCTAGCTACCACGAGTAGGCGCCATCACGATCCCGATGTTGGGGGAAAATCCGGGTCGTGACACTAAGTGACCCTTATACCATGTTGGACACATGCACTCAGCCGTATTCATAGTTGTATAGCATATCATGAACCAGTACTAGATGTGTACTCTGAATGAGAGTACCTGGGGTTTCATACCCTATTCTAGCTGAGTGGGCCCGTGAGGCCAAGTCTATATTGACTGAGATGGGGTCAAGGACCCATTGTGAGGTATGCTGCACGCCACAGCGCTATATATATCGGATCGGGCTGCACGCCACATCGCTTTATATATCGGATCGGGCTGCACGCCGCAGCGCTATATATATTTGATCGGGCTGCACGCGGTATATATATATATGTGTGTATATATATATATATATATATATATATATATATATATATATATATATATATATATATATATATATATATATATATATATATATATATATATATATATTGGATCGAGCTGTACGTCGCAGCAGTATGAGTGAGGATGCGACTGCACGCCGCAGCAGGATTAGGTCAGTGTGGGATCATTGTGAGACAGTTGTGGACTGGAATTGGACTTATCACTGTAGAGATGACTTACCTGTGAGGTTACCCTTATAACTATTTAGTGATAGTACAGGTGTTCTTACTTTCAGTTGTTATTTATTATTATTACTCACTGAGTTGAAATATATTCACCCCACTCCCCTGCACTTTCTGTGCAGATAGAGGTGTTCAGGAGGGCAGTTGAGCTACCCGCAACTGCTACATTTCTGTTATTCCGAGGAGACTTCGAGGTAGCTGCCGGCGTCCGCAGGACCTGATCTCTCCCTCTCTATCATTTTGTCATTTACTATATTACCTAGACTTGGATTGTATAGGATATTTTCCATCTGTTAGAGGCTCGGACTTGTGACACCGCGATTGTTGGGCTGTATTTCATGTATTTCCTTTCCGCACTTGTTGTTTCTTTTATGAATTAAACTATTAACTTCAATGAATTAGTATTAATTAATAAATGAGTTGGTTATTTGGATATTATGGTCGGGCTTGCCTAGCAATGTGTTGGGCGCTGTCACGACCGAGGTTTGGGTCGTGACAATTAAGCTGGTAAACATGCGAAGCCGAGAAAA
Source organism: Nicotiana noctiflora (assembly GCA_032618575.1). Lineage (NCBI taxonomy): Eukaryota > Viridiplantae > Streptophyta > Magnoliopsida > Solanales > Solanaceae > Nicotiana > Nicotiana noctiflora. The sequence goes on along the minus strand of JASVEL010002303.1, from coordinate 65,616 downwards.
TAAATACAAATAGCATATAAGATACATCAGGATTGTCGTTTCAATTTAGGTCACCTATCCTAGACGGACCCAACCACTGTGTTGGGTCTCTTATGCCAAATGCACATGATGCAAACAAATGTCCTACTAGAGATCCGGCATGAGTTTATAGTTTTTCTAGGTTTAAATCCTAGGTTTCTTGGTCTAGACCTGGCTTACCCAAGCGGACAACTAGGGCCGAGGGGGAAGTAGCGTACCGGGGATACAGAAGCTCTGCCGGCTTTGCAACATATCCAAACCTCATTCTAAATTGGGAAAAAGACTCTAACAGAAGAGAAGCTACACAAAGTGCACCCTTCTCCATGATGTAGAAGAATAATAAAGCGGGAGGGATTCGCGACATTTTATATACAATTCAACAAATATTAAAGAGGTAAAATATTTAGCACATAGGGTATGGAACATGTAGCAAAATCAAATAAAGCCAAACACAATAATTTTACTAAGCTTGAATTCTCGAACCCTGAACCGAAGTTCTGGTTCTTGTCACCAGCAGAGTTGCGAGAGCTGTCACACCTCCTTTTTTCGAGCTTTACTACACCCCGGGGAGGGTATAATAAAATGGAGTTTTTCCATTTAAAGGACAATCGGAACAAGATTTATTATTAAATTTCAGAATTGCCACATAGGAGATTTATGTTGTCCCAAGTCACCGGTTTTGAATCCCGAATCGAGGAAAGTATTTGACTCTATTTAACAGTCGCGAACCAGAAACCTGAGTAAGGAATTGTGTTAACCCGGGAGAAGGGGTTAGGCATTCCTGAATTTCGTGGTTCTAGCGCAGTCGCTCAACTGCTATATTTGGCTAAATTTTGATTTTTATACATGTTAAACATGGAGTGCATTATTAGAATGATTTACCGCTTTTAGTTATTTTTAGGAAAGTGAACGTCATTTAAGAATGTGTTTTTGGATCACGTCACATGAAATGCATCCGGATCCTCAAAACATTCTTATCCAACATTTTGGGACTTGGATTTGGGTCGCATGAAATGCACACTATCACACCTCCTTTTTTCTGATGTATACTACTTATACCCATGAAGGCGTAGCAGGAGATTTTCTAATTTAAGGACAGTCGGAACGAGATTAGTTATTTAAGTTTTTAGAGTCGCCACTTGGGAATATAATGGTGTCCCAAGTCACCGGTTTAATCCCGAACCGAGGAAAGTTTGACTCGATTACAGTCCACGAACTAGAAATCTGGATAAGGAATTCCGTTAACCCGAAAGAAAGTGTTAGGCACTCCCGGATTCCGTGGTTCTAGCACGGTCGCTCAACTGTTGTTTTGATTTTAGCCTATTTCAATTTATATATTTTAATTATGTGCAAGTATTCAGCTTTTTGAATTTTAAGAATTTGCAACGTCGTGAAAATACATCCTTGACCACACCGTACCAGTATGTTTGTGGCTTTGAAGATATTTCGACTTCGTTGAGAGTAGGATTTGGGTCACATAAATGTGTACCCGTTCAAGTGAATGTACAATAAAATTATGCCTAATGATGTCTATTCTAGTTATTTTTGGGTAAGATTGTGGAATTAGCTAAACGATCCTTCCGGGTCTAAGGATTTATAAATATTTTTTGAGGGCCCCGTTTTGTCCGTTTTCATGACGATGCTCGTCTCATTGTATTTTTAAAAGGTATACCTAAATGGTACTAAGTTTTCTAATTATGTTTTTCCCTTAATAGAATGTTTATAAGCAGTTTTTATATCATTATCTATTGGGATCCAGGCCATTATTCATTATTGGGCCTGGAATCTAGGTTAACTAGCAGAACTGCACTAAGGCGCAATTGGCTATTCGAAGCCCAATCAACATTTTCTATCTGTTTATTATACGAACAAAGGCCATATCAACTGGATCTGGGCCTCTATTCATGACTATGCCCAAATCATTAATATCTAAAGCGGGTTCAACTATTTAATGAACTAAGAGAGATGTAAGCACGTATTACTAAGTTCAGTATCAGAAATTAACTATATTTGTTAACGCTAATTCGCATTTGAATACTATTGTTTAATCACATCAGATTAACTGAGTCTAATCTACATATTATTTATCAGTTAAGTAGTCAAACACTACTTATTAAGATACAGAACTACCTTCTTGTTTTGCTTAACTGGGAACATTATTCTAAATCTTCAACCAAAATATATTCAAATTGCAATGTGGATTTCATTCACACTGAAACTTCTGTTTTACACCATACTACTGAGTTTTAATGCCAATTTATAACTAAACAAGTTTATATGATACTAAGCTATTAACGCAATTCAAACTTTAACTAAGTCATATTTTACAAATTAACAGCTACTAATTCAGAGTTCAATTAACAAAATATTTTGCCAGTTTTGTATTATACTTCTGATTTCATAACAGTTGTAGATCTACAAGTGAATTAACTAAGTTTTAGCCGATTTCAATTCTAGATCTAGGTGATCATTTTTAACCTAATCTATTCAATATAATTCCTGCATTACTATCTAACTACTGATATAAATCTGAATTTAAGTTCGTATAGTCCAAGTCCATATTACAGCGAGAAGTCCTAGTGAATTACATGAAATCTAAGTGTCTATAGCTATGACAAAAATAGAAATACAATTACAAATAGGAACTAATAAGCATTTCATTTTTATTCAAAGCACTTCAATTACATCCTTGAGAGGTAGTAGAGTACCTGATCAAAGTGAAATGAAAACAATGAGTTCTAGGGGATGAAGGAGAAGAAAATCAGCGATAAGCGGCAACCAAGTATCAACAACAATGAAGGCACATTAACGTAGCAACATGTATGATTTCAGAGTAGAAAACCCAGCGAATTCAAATAAACAAGAAGAAAACCCAGAAATTCAATCAAACAGATGAAGAACAACGAACATAAGTCCAAAATATCACTCGAACTAGAAGCAATGAAACAGTAACAGTATTTTAGTGTATTTCATTGTATTTTAGTGTATTAAATCTTCTGAACCTCTTTAATAAGGCCTAAAGGAGCCTATTTATAGAGTAGAATGGGAGGGAAATTTGAATTAGATATTCAGATTTCCCACCTCTACTCTTTTTTATTATTTTCAGTTTAGTCTAGGTGAATTTAAGAGGAGTACACTTGAACCCCTGCTAGAAGGTTCTAGGGTATACTCTATCATTCTATTTAGGCGTGAATGCCTTTATTACCCTCACTTGATAATGTTTATTACCTATTTATCATTTAGTTATACCTAGAATGCCCTTTATTGTTCAGCTAATTACATCAAAACCATGCCTATTTGTCTTTTGTACCTTTATTCTTTTTTAATTTATTTTCAGAATACCATTTACCCATTCCCCTTTTTACCCCTGTATTTTGTGTTTATTTACCCGACCACCTTTAGGTTAATTAAGACCTTGAGTACTCAAGGATCAGAATAGTATTTAAAAAATAACCCTAACACTTAGACTTTATATTATAGCCAATTCATAACTATGTAACCGATTTTTCAAAAATAACCCTTTGCAAACATAGCCAAAAATAGCCTTTTAATTAATTAGGGACACATACAAGTCAATAGTCAAAACTGTATTGCAATGATAGCCACATTAAGCAGTTTATAAACATAGCCCTAATATGACTAGTTACTTAGAAATTCAGAATAGTCAAGAATTAAATTGTATTGCAATAATAGCCAGTATTAAACAAACTTGCAAATATAACCCTAATACGAGTAAATACTTGATTATTCAGGACTCAGAGGAACAATTTGATAATGGTCGAATCCAATTAATCAAAACATTTAATCGAAAAAGATCTATCAAGCAAGAACATTAAACAACTACAGAGCATGCAATTTAATCAGGTAACTTAGATCAGAAAATGAGAGCATATAGTCAATTTCGAGTATACACAAAAAAACTTTTTAACATGCAACAGGTTCAGGCTAACAAATAATGAAGATAAAAGAATATCACGAAGCACAGTAGAGAAAAAATGGGGTTTAGGGTCACTTAGCTTTTCTGTTTTTTTTCGTTTTCTTTCTTTCTTTCTTTCTTTTCGTTCTTTTCCTTCATTTTTCTTCTTGGTTCTTGATTTTTGGTTGCTCAAAGGCCTTGAGCCTTTCTTAACTGTTGGTCTTCTAAACAGACTCTTGGAGTCTTATTTTATTGTGAAAGACTCGTGTTTTAAGGACTAGGGTTCGATTTGGGGTGGTTTCGGTTTGGGGGTATCCGCTGGAGTAGGGTTCCGGCGGGATACTTTTTGATATTCAATGGGCTAGGCTTAGATTAGAGGGAACGAGGTTGGATAGGGTGAAAGAGGGGCTCAAGGTGGTTCCATGGTGTTACTGGTGGAGGTTGGTTCAAAGATTGGTGATCACCGGCTAGGGCTCCGGCGACCTGTTATTCAAGATTTGGGGGGATGGAAAGGGATTTGGACTGGACTGGTGTGATGGGGTGATAGAGTGGGAGAGGAGGGTTCAGGGATGTGGAATATGGCCAGAGAAGATGACCAGAAGCGGACTACCGGTAGGGTTCCGGTGGCCCAGGTGGAGAGGGGGAAGGGAAAGTATGGCGACTAGGGTTTGGGCTCTCAGGTGTGAGTGTATGAAATGAATGTGATAGAGGGTGTATTGATATATTAAACATGTAACGATGTCACTCAGCCGTTGGATTAGATTAAACGAGTGGATAGGATTCACTGGCCATTTATACGGCGTCGTATGATTTAAATGAGGTTTTCCCCTCATCCGTTGGATCATTTAGATGGACGGTTGTGATTGTTTCATCTTAACGACGGCATTTGGATTAAGTGAGGCTTTCCTCTCATCTATTAGATCATTTAATTGGACGGTTCTGGTTGATTCAACTTTACGGTGTCATTTTAATTCATTAATTTGGTCCATTAGATTCAGCTTTTCAACGGTCCAGATTTGGCATCTTTAAACGATGTCATTTAGGCTTGTGTATAAGCATGCCAAAGTCTTTCCTTTGGGCCTGGTCTGTGAAATGTTAATTGGGCTAATGAATTTTGTGAATTTTGCCCAAATACTTTGTATTTTGTATTATTCTTGTATTATACCTTATATTTTGGTATTTTTATATATATATATATATATATATATATATATATATATATATATATATATATATATATATATATATATATATATATATATATATATTTGCATTTTTCATGTATTGTATATATTTTGTTTTTCCTATATTTTATTACCACCGTATTTATTATCTCTTGTATTTTGTATTTTTCTTTTAATTTTCTAATTTTCCTGGAATTAAGAGTAATTGTCTTATATTTTTGGTATTTTCTAATTAATTCAGACTGTATTTTTTTGTTTTAATATTCTTTGCTTTATTTTCAACAAATAAAAACAAACACTGGTACTTCTACACAATGATCAATAAATTTCACACACAAATCATTTTTATATATTTATTTTGGACTTATTTGCTTGGGGCAAAAATCACGTGCTCACAGCTGCCCCTATTTGCTCGAGAACACGAAGAGTTTTAGTGCAAAGATAAGTGAGTAGTAATAAGGGATTTTTGCCTATTCACATATTCCATGTGAAGCATTTTTTGAAAATTTTGACCGCATCCTCCTTCAATGATTGCCTACATATCCTTGGCTAAACAGGAATCATGTCAGTGTAGTTCTGGAATGTCTGGTAGTTGAAACTACCAGAGAGCTGTGTCTCTATTGCTGTTGCTTGTTATCGCTGCCTGCTGATCTCCTTATTACACCGTAGTAAAAGGAAACTAAGCTAAACTATGCTCTATCTTTTACAACATCCTAGCTATATCTTTCAACTTGGTTCTTGTGTTTCATTTGCATCTTCCATTCTTCGAGAAGATTCTTGCTCGCAACTTACTTCAAGTGTATTCCCTTATTCTTCAGGTGGGCACCTGGTTGCAAAACATGAAAAGTATTCCCTTATTCTTCAGGTGGGCGCCTGCTTGCAAAACTTGAAAAGTATTCCCTTATTCTTCAGGTGGGAGCCTACTTGCAAAACTATAAAGGTATTCCCTTATTCTTCAGGTGGGCACCTGCTTACAATAAAAATAAAGAAAAACTTTCTGCCCCAATATGGGGCTTTAAATATATCATGCTATTGAATGTCAGCTTAAAAAGAAGAATTATTACCAATTCTTCATCATAGATTCCGTCCTCCATTGTTGTTTCCCTTAGATCGCTTTCCCTTATTTTCCAGGTGGGTGCCTAATTTTGCCAAACTTTGCACTCCCTTGTGTGTCCGCATTGGTCGTATTGACTTTAAAGTGATTAGTAAGAATTTGAATCTTTTGTCCCTGTTCTAATTAGTGAACAATTTGTTAGTATAAAAATGGTGGTGAGCAGCTGGCATTCTTGTTGGCTTTCCTTCCACTTTTGAATTTGTTTCAGCCTGCTTTTGTACTGCCTTGCTGTAACTCCTGGTTGTTTTCTAACAATTTTTTGAACTCACTTTTTCCTTGTAATTCCCTTTTGTTGTTTTTCCTTCTTCTATTTTACTTTCCTCCTGCTATATGACGCCATATGTTATTTTATTTCTCCTGTCCTTTGAAGGACCCCAATCTCATTGTGCGATATGAATGAGAAGCTGGTAATTAGCGTACAACTGACAATGTCTTGTAGAAAAATTTCAAGAAAATGGAATGCAATGATCCTAAATTTTTGAGGGTAGGAATATTTTTTTAAAGGGACGAGACTTATCCGAATGGGAAGGCTGATTCCTTTGATCATGCCATGCATTCGGGCTAACCGACCTAGTCTGTCCAACCAAATCATTTGCCAACTTATTTCTCTTTTTCAACAAACCCAAACTTTACATGCTTTGCCGCTTTCCTCCCAGGTGTCATGAGATTTGGGAAGAAAGGAAAGCTTAGTTCGAGATTCATTGGCCCTTTTGAGATCCTTAAGAGGATTGGGGAGGTGGCCTATATGCTTGCTTTGCCACCCAGTCTATCGGGAGTTCATCCAGTGTTCCACGTGTCCATGCTCCGGAAATATGTTGGCGACCCATCGCATGTGTTGGACTTTAGTACTATTCAGCTTGATGATGACTTGACATATGATATGGAGCCTATATGTGACGACCCGGCCCGTCGTCACGAGAATTACCACCCCGTTATGTCGTAAATACGTGTTTTATAATTTATATCAGTGTTAGAGTCTATCGGGTGAGTTAGGAGTAATTGGGATTGGAAATGAGGCATATAGCCTTGGTGAAGGAAACTTGAATAAGGAAAGTCAACCTGGAGTTGACCATTTAGCTAGAGGGCTCGGAATCGGATTCCGATGATTCGGTTAGTTCCGGAAGGTGATTTGTGACTTAGGGGAGCGATCGGAATTGAATTTGGAAGCCCGGTGTAGAAATAGGCTTGAATTGGCTAAGGTTGAATTTTGGCGAAATCCGAACGGTAGGTGAGATTTTGATCCGGGGGTCGGAATGGAATTCCGACAGTTGCAGTAGCTCCGTTAGGTGATTTTGGATGTGCCTGCAAAAATTTCAGGTCATTCGGGCGTCGTTTGGTCGGGTTTTTGATCGAATGTGTCATTCGGAAAGTTTTAAGAAATTTAGGCTTGAATCCGTGTGTAATTGGTGATTTTGATGTTTAGGATGGTGTTTTTATGATTGGAACAAGTACGTATCGTGTTTTGGAATATGTTGGTGGTTTTCGTTGGGGTCCCGGGGGTCTCGGGATGAATCCGGGGTCCAAACGGACCATTTTTGGAAGAAAAGAGAAAAGCTGGCTGCTGTCATAAACGCAGCAGACATTTGCTCTCCGCGATCGCGGGGATGGGGATGCGATCGCGTAGAGCTGGAGGCTAGGGCATCGCGATCGCAAGGGAAAACAGTCGCGATCGCGTAGAGTTAAACGGGGGCACATCGCGATCGCAGGTTAATCTACGCGATCGCGTAGAAGAGAAATGGGTCCAGGCAAATATGTACTACGCGATCGCAGGGATGAAGGACGCGATCGCGTGAAGCAAGGTGATTGTGCATCGCGATCGCGTGAAGGATGTCGCGATCGCGTGAGGCCGAGATTTTGAGCATCGCGATCGCGTGAAGAAGATCGCGATCGCGTAGAAGAAATAGTTCAGGCAGTGAATTTAATCCAGAAACAGAGAGTTACGGGTTTCATTCATGAAACCTCCATTTTTGAGTTCTAGAGAGAGAAACTCACGGGAATTGTTGGTAATTCATCGGGGATTCGTTGGAGGTAAGTTTTGTGGCTTAATTACATCATTTTAACATGAAATCATGGGTTAAATTTCTGTAAATGGAAGATTAAAGGTGGGTTTGAGCCCTATGCCTAAATTTAAGAAAAACACCGATTTGAGTGGGCAAATGGAGTCCGATTTTGGTAAATTTTATATGCCTAGACTCGTATCGAGATGAGGATTCCGAATATGTAATTTTTGTAATTTTTCGACAAGTGTACCAAAAGTCGGGTTTTGACAACTTGTGGGTTTTGAAATAAATTGGGTTATTTCGAATGAATTTCGTGAAATTAGCGTATATTGATGCATTCTCTATGATTTTGAGCAGAGTTGGCACCCGAGGAGATTGATTTGCGAGGCAAGCGCAAGGCGGATTGAAGCTTCTACCGGTTCGAGGTGAGTGGTAGTAGTAAACAATGTACCGAGGGTTTGAAACCCCGTACTAGCACTTCACAGTGCTATATTGAGATGAGACACACGTTCTATGACGGGCGTGGTGACATTGTGATTGGGGGTTCGGACTTAGTCCTTCCCGGCTAATAGAATACTGTGTTGTATGACTGCTAATGAGATTATAACTGTACAATTGGGCTAATAGCCATGTTTGGGGCCTTGTGCCGATCCGTAGAGCATTAGGGAACCTATAGAGCTAGGTGACCCTTATATCATGTTGGAAACATACACTCAGCCGTAGCTCTAGCTGTATAGCATAATATGAGCCCGTACTAGATGTGTACATTGAGAGAGATTATCTAGGGTGGAATTCCCTGTTCTAGCTGAGTGGGCCTGAAAGGCCAAGTTTATATTGATTGGGATAGGGTCGAGGACCCATAATGAGGTATTATATATATATACCTACATTGGATCGGGCTGCACGCCGCAGCAGTATATATATTGGATCGGACTGCACGCCACAGTAATATACATGTGATATACATGTAACATACATGTGGGACGGACTGCACGCCGCAGTATTATTGCGCTTGGGCTGTAGGAGCCCCTTTCGGAGTCTGAGTCTGCACACATTCTCAGTGAGCACCGGTGTATATGATGGGATCGGGCTGCACGCCGCAGCAGTATAGAGATATATACATATATATATTGGATCGGACTGCACGCCGCAGTAATATTTGTGTGGATCGTGCTGCACGCCGCAGTATTATAGTGCTTGGGCCTAGGGAGCCCCTCCGAAGTCTGTATACACCCCTAGTGAGCGCCGTCGATGTTAAATGGAGCGGGCTGCGCGCCGCAACGGTATATGTATTGGAGCGGGCTGCACGCCGCAGCGTTATACTTAATCATATCCTATTATCTACTCAAATACTTATACATTATAGACATAAGTATGTGTCTTTATATGTTGAGATGGCCGTAAACCGTAGGGGTACGAGTGAGGGTTGGTTCAGAGTGGAATCTTGTAGAGATAAACGTAGATTGGAGGTTAGAGTACTACTATATTGATGACGTACCTGTGAGGGTTGCCTTAGAACTGCTAAGTGATAGCACAGGATTTCTTACCTTCAGTTATTATTTATTATTGTTACTCACCGAGTTGAAATATACTCACCCCACTCCCCTGCACTTTCTGTGCAGATCCACAGGTGCCCGAGAGCAGTTGAGACATTTTAGCTGCTGATCCTTGTCTACTTTTGCGGAGATTACGAGGTAGCTGCCAGCGTCCGCCGAGCTTGTTTTCTCCTTCTTTATCATCTTGTTGATTTCCTATTTCACTAGACTTGGTTGTATTAGGATGCTATTCTGTAGAGGCTCAGGTCTCGTGACACCACGATATGTTTGGGACCGTATTTTGTATGTTTCACGTTTCGGTTATTACCTGATATGATTAACTATTGTTTAAGTTTAATTTATTTAATAATTGGCTGGTTTAAGGGATAATATGGTCGGGCTTGCCTAGCATTGTGTTGGGCGCCATCACGACCGGGGTTTGGGTCGTGACAAGTTGGTATCAGAGCCTAGGTTAATAGGTCTCGCGAGTCATGAGCCGGTTGGTAGAGTCTCGTGGATCGGTGCGGGGACGCCTGTACTTATCCTCGGGAGGCTGCAAACCTTTTTAGGAAAAGTTTCAATTCTTGGAATTCTTGTCGTGCGATTACTTTTGACTTGAACCGAACTTTGACATTCTATTCTCTCGCAGATGGCGAGAACTCGATCATCCGGACGTGGAGGACGACCACCACTACCACCTGCTAGAGGCCGTGGACGCGGTCGTGGTCGTGGCGGAGTTAGGGCGGCCGAGCGATGCCGGTCGACCCACGGCCCCGGTTGCGGAGGTGCCGGCGGCACCGGATCGGGCACCGGCTGTGCCCATTGTTATTCCGGGTCTACGGAGACCACGGCTCGGATGCTAGCCGATGCACCGGCTAGCACGGGCGGTTTCGATTACTCTGCAGCGAGCTGCATCGGGGATCGGGGGTGGTCATCGGACCCCGGCAGTACGCACTCCAGAGCGGCGGTGCGGGGCATGCGGACACCGGAGGCTCCTCCGGTTCGGCTCGTGGTTACCGGTTCGACCCGACGGATCGGGTTCGGGGGACGGGGTCCCGGCTATGACGGACGATGAGCGGCGTCGTCTCGAGAGGTTCACTAGGTTATCTCCTCCAGTGTTCACGGGTGCTCCGGGCGAGGACGCCCGAGGTTTTCTCTGGATAAGTGCCGTCGGATGCTTCGTACGGCGGGGATATTGGAGTCCGGTGGGGTATCTTTCACTACCTTTCGGTTTCGGGGACCAGCCTTTGCTTGGTGGGAGGCTTATGAGCGCCGCAGTCCAGCCGGAGGCACCCCTATCATGGCCGGAGTTCTCCACTATGTTCTTGAAGAAATGGGTGCCTCGATCTCAGAGAGAGGAGATGCGTAGGCAGTTTGAGGGTCTCCGTCAGGGGGACATGTCAGTGTCAGAGTATGAGATCAGGTTTACAGAGTTGTCCGGATATGCACCGTGGTTGGTTCATTCCGACAGAGAGAGGATTGGGCGCTTCGTGGACGGCCTCATTTATCCCATTCGTATTCTGATGACTCGGGAGAGGGTTTTGAGTCGTACATTTGAGGATGCTGTGGATATTGCTCACGACATTGAGACAGATCGTCGCAGGGAGCGGGATGAGAGGGAGGCCAAGAGGCCTCGAGGAGCAGCTAGTTCCAGTGGCACTCAGACCAGAGGCCAGAGTCAGCAGAGCCGAGGTCGCTCTTTCAGGTCTTCGCAGTCGGGACGCTCAGATCGTCGCAGATGGTCACCTAGACAGGGTTATCAGGGTTCGCACCAGAGCCAGCCATCTCTCAGTGCCATGCCAGCTCAGAGTTCTTCACAGGCCCCATCCGCTCAGGATTCGTCTCGGCCTAGTTCATCAGCTGGCCACTCCAGCGCCAGAGGTCCTTATCAGTCTCAGTACCCGGCACCGGGGAGTTGCTACGAGTGCGGAGAGTTTGGGAACCACCGTAGGGAGTGTCCCCGTCTTGTTTCAAGATCTTATCAGCAGAGGGGGCAGCCCTCGTCATCTGGTCCTTCTACTTCAGCACCCGCCCCGCCAGCTAGGGGTGAGGGTCAGACGGCTAGGGGTCGCTCTCGAGGGGGAGGCCGATCAGGCGGACAGGCTAGATGCTATGCTTTTCAGGGCCGATCTGAGGCCGTTGCTTCTGATGATGTCATTACAGGTATTATTTCAGTCTGCCACAGAGATGCCTCAGTATTGTTTGATCCCGGTTCTACTTATTCTTATGTGTCTACATATTTTGCTCCTCGTTTGGGCACGACCCGAGGGAGTCTTGAGCTGCCAGTGCATGTATCTACCCCGGTAGGGGATACTATTGTTGTGGACCACGTATACTGGTCCTGTTTGGTCACTATTGGAGGTCCGGAGACCCGAGTAGACCTGTTGCTTCTCAGCATGATTGATTTTGATGTTATATTGGGCATGGACTGGCTATCTCCATGTCATGCTATTCTGGACTGTCATGCTAAGACGGTCACTTTGGCTATGTCGGGCATTCAGAGGATCGAGTGGCGAGGCACGACTGAGTATGTACCTAGCAGGGTAATATCTTTCCTCAAGGCCCAACGAATGGTTGGGAAGGGATGTCTCTCTTATTTAGCCTTTGTGCGGGAGGTCGAGTCCCAGACTCCCAGTATTGATTCTGTTCCCATTGTGCGAGACTTTCCTGATGTGTTTCCCTCAGACCTGCCGGGCATGCCGCCGGACAGGGATATTGATTTTGGTATCGATTTGGTGCCGGGCACTCAGCCTATTTCTATTGATGACATTCTAGTCTACTCTCGTAACCAGGAGGAGCATGTTCGGCACTTGAGTATTGTATTGTAGAGATTGAGAGAGGAGAAGCTGTATGCCAAGTTCTCCAAATGTGAGTTATGGCTTGAGTCCGTGGCATTCTTAGGGCATGTGGTGTCCCGTGATGGTATTCAGGTAGATCCGAGGAAGGTCGAGGCAGTGCAGAGTTGGCCCAGACTGACCTCAGTTACTGAGATCCGTAGCTTTCTAGGATCCGCAGGGTATTATCGCTGATTCGTTCAGGGATTCTCATCTATTGCTTCACCCTTGACTAGATTGACTCATAAGGGTGTTCCTTTCCTATGGTCCGAGGAGTGCGAGGAGAGCTTTCAGAAGCTCAAGACATCACTGACCACAGCACCAGTCTTGATTCTACCGACAGCTTCAGATTCTTATACTGTCTATTGTGATGCCTCGGGAGTGGGCATTGGTTGTGTGTTGATGCAGGAGGGTAGGGTCATTGCTTATGCTTCTCGTCAATTGAAGCCCCACGAGAAGAACTACCTTGTTCATGATTTGGAGCTAGCAGCCATAGTTCATGCTTTGAAGATTTGGAGGCATTACCTGTATGGTGTCTCCTGTGAGGTGTTCACGGATCATCGCAGCCTTCAGCACTTATTCAGACAGAAGGACCTTAATTTGAGACAGCGGAGGTGGTTGGAGTTGCTTAAGGACTATGATATCACTATTTTGTATCATCCGGGGAAGGCCAATGTGGTGGCCGATGCCTTGAGTCGGAAGGCGGTTAGCATGGGCAGCTTAGCTTTCATCCCAGTTGGGGAGAGGCCATTTGCTTATGATGTTGAGGCTCTAGCCAATCGGCTAGTGAGATTAGATATTTCGGAGCCGAGTCGGGTGTTGGCTTGTGTTGTTTCTCGATCTTCCTTATATGATCGCATCGGGGAGCGACAGTATGATGACCCACATTTGCTTGTCCTTAAGGACAGAGTGCAGCATAATGATGTTAGAGATGTGACTATCGACAGTGATGGTGTTTTGAGAATGCGGGGCCGTATATGTGTGCCCAATGTTGATGGTTTGCGGGAGTTGATACTTGAAGAGGCACACAGTTCGCGGTACTCTATTCACCCAGGTGCCGCAAAGATGTACCAAGACTTGAGACAGCACTACTGGTGGAGAAGAATGAAGATGGATATTGTTAGGCATGTAGCTAAGTGCCTCAATTGCCAGCAGGTCAAATATGAGCATCAAAGACCGGCGGTGTTCTTCAGCGTATGGTTATTCCCGAGTGGAAATGGGAGAGGATCACCATGGATTTTGTTACTTGGCTCCCTCGGACAGCGAGGAAGTTTGATTCTGTATGGGTGATTGTTGATTGGCTAACTAAGTCCGCACATTTCATCCCAGTTAGTACTACTTACTCATCGGAGCGGTTGGCAGTGATCTTTATTCGGGAGATTGTCAGGTTGCATGGGGTCCCAGTGTCTATTATATCTGACAGAGGCACTCAGTTCACTTCTCAGTTTTGGAGAGCATTTCGGCGAGAGATGGGTACGAGGGTTGAGTTGAGTACAGCATTTCACCCCCAGACAGACGGGCAGTCTGAGCGTACTATTCAGATCCTGGAGGATATGTTGCGAGCATGTGTGATTGACTTTGGTTGTTTGTGGGATGAATTCTTACCACTTGCTGAGTTTGCCTACAACAACAGCTTCCAGTCGAGTATTCAGATGGCCCCGTACGAGGCATTGTATGGCAGACGGTGTAGATCCCCCGTGGGATGGTTTGAGCCTGGTGAGGTTAGATTGATAGGGACTGAGTTAGTCCAGGATGCTCTGGATAGAGCAAAGTTGATCCAGGAGAGGCTTCGTACAGCACAGTCTCGTCAGAAGATTTATGCGGACCGTAGAGTTCGAGAGTTGTCTTTCATGGTTGGTGACAGAGTATTGTTGAAGATTTCACCTATGAAGGGTGTCATGAGGTTCGGGAGGAAAGGGAAGTTGAGTCCCAGGTATATTGGTCCTTTTGAGATACTCAGGAGAGTTGGAGAGGTGGCATATGAGTTAGCCTTGCCGCCCAGCTTATCCAGCGTTCATCCAGTATTCCATGTGTCTATGCTCCGGAAGTACATTGGAGATCCGTCTCATGTATTAGATTTCAGCACCATTCAGCTTGATGGTGATCTATCCTATGATGTGGAGCCTATTGCTATTTTGGGTCGTCGGGTGAGAAAATTGAGGTCCAAGGAGATTGCATCGGTTAAGGTTCAGTGGAGAGGTCGACCCGTGGAGGAGGCCACTTGGGAGATCGAGCGGGAGATGCGGAGCAGATACCCTCAGCTATTTGAGACTTCAGGTATGTTTCTTGACCCGCTCGAGGACGAGCGTTTGTTTAAGTTGGGGAGAATGTGATGACCCGGTCCGTCGTCACGAGAATTACCACCCCGTTATGTCGTAAATACGTGTTTTATAATTTATATCAATGTTAGAGTCTATCGGGTGAGTTAGGAGTAATTGGGATTGGAAATGAGGCATATAGCCTTGGTGAAGGAAACTTGAATAAGGAAAGTCAACCTGGAGTTGACTATTTAGCTAGAGGGCTCGGAATCGGATTCTGATGATTCGGTTAGTTCCGGAAGGTGATTTGTGACTTAGGGGAGCGATCGGAATTGAATTTGGAAGCCCGGTGTAGAAATAGGCTTGAATTGGCTAAGGTTGAATTTTGGCGAAATCCGAACGGTAGGTGAGATTTTGATCCGGGGGTCGGAATGGAATTCCGACAGTTGCAGTAGCTTCGTTAGGTGATTTTGGATGTGCCTGCAAAATTTCAGGTCATTCGGACGTCGTTTGGTCGGGTTTTTCATCGAATGTGTAATTCGGAAAGCTTTAAGAAATTTAGGCTTGAATCCGTGTGTAATTGGTGATTTTGATGTTTAGGATGGTGTTTTTATGATTGGAACAAGTTCGTATCGTGTTTTGGAATATGTTGGTGGTTTTCGTTGGGGTCCCGGGGGGTCTCGGGATGAATCCGGGGGTCCAAACGGACCATTTGTGGAAGAAAAGAGAAAAACTGGTTGCTGTCATAAACACAGCAGGCGTTTGCTCTCCGCGATCGCGGGGAGGGGGATGCGATCGCGTAGAGCTGGAGGCTAGGGCATCGCGATCGCAGGGGAAAATAGTCGCGATCGCGTAGAGTTAAACGGGGGCACATCGCGATCGCAGGTTAATCTACGCGATCGCGTAGAAGAGAAATGGGTCCAGGCAAATATGTACTACGCGATCGCAGGGATGAAGGACGCGATCGCGTGAAGCAGGGTGATTGTGCATCGCGATCGCGTGAAGGATGTCGCGATCGCGTGAGGCCGAGATTTTGAGCATCGCGATCGCGTGAAGAAGATCGCGATCGCGTAGAAGAAATAGTTCTGGCAGTGAATTTAATCCAGAAACAGAGAGTTACGGGTTCATTAACCCAAAACGCCATTTTTGAGTTCTAGAGAGAGAAACTCACGGGAATTGTTGGTAATTCATCGGGGATTCGTTGGAGGTAAGTTTTGTGGCTTAATTACATCATTTTAACATGAAATCATGGGTTAAATTTCTGTAAATGGAAGATTAAAGGTGGGTTTGAGCCCTAGGCCTAAATTTAAGAAAAACACTGATTTGAGTGGGCAAATGGAGTCCGATTTTGGTAAATTTTATATGCCTAGACTCGTATCGAGATGAGGATTCCGAATACGTAATTTTTGTAATTTTTCGACAAGTGTACCAAAAGTCGGGTTTTGACAACTTGTGGGTTTTGAAATAAATTGGGTTATTTCGAATGAATTTCGTGAAATTAGCGTATATTGATGCATTCTCTATGATTTTGAGCAGAGTTGGCATCCGAGGAGATTGATTTGCGAGGCAAGCGCAAGGCGGATTGAAGCTTCTACCGGTTCGAGGTGAGTGGTAGTAGTAAACAATGTACTGAGGGTTTGAAACCCCGTACTAGCACTTCACAGTGCTATGTTGAGATGAGACACACGTTCTATGACGGGCGTGGTGACATTGTGATTGGGGGTTCGGACTTAGTCCTTCCCGGCTAATAGAATACTGTGTTGTATGACTGTTACTGAGATTATAACCGTACAATTGGGCTAATAGCCATGTTTGGGGCCTTGTGCCGATCTGTAGAGCATTAGGGAACCTATATAGCTAGGTGACCCTTATATCATGTTGGAAACATACACTCAGCCATAGCTCTAGCTGTATAGCATAATATGAGCCCGCACTAGATATGTACATTGAGAGAGATTATCTAGGGTGGAATTCCCTGTTCTAGCTGAGTGGGCCTGAAAGGCCAAGTTTATATTGACTGGGATAGGGTCGAGGACCCATTATGAGGTATTATATATATATACCTACATTGGATCGGGCTGCACGCCGCAGCAGTATATATATTGGATCGGACTGCACGCCGCAATAATATACATGTGATATACATGTAACATACATGTGGGACGGACTGCACGCCGCAGTATTATTGCGCTTGGGCTGTAGGAGCCCCTTCGGAGTCTGAGTCTGCACACATTCTCAGTGAGCACTGGTGTATATGATGGGATCGGGCTGCACGCCGCAAACAGTATAGAGATATATACATATATATATTGGATCGGACTGCACGCCGCAGTAATATTTGTGTGGATCGTGCTGCACGCCGCAGTATTATAGTGCTTGGGCCTAGGGAGCCCCTCCGAAGTCCGTATACACCCCCAGTGAGCGCCGTCGACGTTAAATGGAGCGGGCTGCGCGCCGCAGCGGTATATGTATTGGAGCGGGCTGCACGCCGCAGCGTTATACTTAATCATATCCTATTATCTACTCAAATACTTATACATTATAGACATAAGTATGTGTCTTTATATGTTGAGATGGCCGTACACCGTAGGGGTACGAGTGAGGGTTGGTTCAGAGTGGAATCTTGTAGAGATAAACGTAGATTGGAGGTTAGAGTACTACTATATTGATGACGTACCTGTGAGGGTTGTCTTAGAACTGCTAAGTGATAGCACAGGATTTCTTACCTTCGGTTATTATTTATTATTGTTACTCACTGAGTTGAAATATACTCACCCCACTCCCCTGCACTTTCTGTGCAGATCCACAGGTGCCCGAGAGCGGTTGAGACATTGTAGCTGCTGATCCTTGTCTACTATTGCGGAGATTACGAGGTAGCTGCCAGCGTCCGCAGAGCTTGTTTTCTCCTTCTTTATCATCTTGTTGATTTCCTATTTGCCTAAACTTGGTTGTATTAGGATGCTATTCTGTAGAGGCTCAGTCTCGTGACACCACGATATGTTTGGGACCGTATTTTGTATATTTCACGTTTCGGTTATTACCTGATATGATTAACTATTGTTTAAGTTTAATTTATTTAATAATTGGCTGGTTTAAGGGATAATATGGTCGGGCTTGCCTAGCATTGTGTTGGGCGCCATCACGACCAGGGTTTGGGTCGTGACACTATAGCTATATTGGGTCGTCAGGTGAGGATATTAAAATCCAAGGACATTGCATCGGTAAAGGTTGAGTGGAGAGGTCGACTCGTGGTGGAGGCCACTTGGGAGATCGAGCGGGAGATGCGGAGCAGATATCCTCACTTATTTGAGTCTCCAGGTATGTTTCTTGACCCGCTCGAGGACGAGCGTTTGCTTAAGTGGGGGAGAATGTGATAAGCCTGTCCTCACAGGAATCATTACCCCGTTACCCTTCATTTATATGTTTCATGTTTCTATATCGATGTTAGAGTCGATCGGGTGAGTTAGGAGTGATTCTGGTAGAAAATGAGGCATATAGCCTTTTGAAATGAAGCTTGATTATGAAAAGTCAACCTGAAGTTGACTATGTGGTTATAAGGCTCGAAATCAAATTTTGATAATTTGATTAGTTTCGGTAGGTGATTTGTGACTTAGGGGAGCGATCGGAATTGAATTTGGAGGTCCGGTGTAGAAATAGGTTTGAATTGGCTAAGGTTGAATTTTGGCGAAATCCGAACGGTAGGTGAGATTTTGATCCGGGAGTCGGAATGGAATTATGACAGTTTCAGTAGCTCCGTTAGGTGATTTTGGATATGTCTGCAAATTTTCAGGCATTCGGACGTCGTTTGGTTGGGTTTTTGATAGAATGCAAGTTTTGGAAGTTTGAGTTGAATCCTAGGCTTGAACCGGCCTTAATTTGATGATTCATATGTTTGAGGGTGTGTTTTTATGATTGGAACAAGTTCGTATGGTGATTTAGAGTAGAATTGTATTTTTGGTTGAGGTCCCGGGGGCCTCGGGTTATTTTCGGAAGGCCAAACGAAGAAATTTGGAGTGGCAGCAGGTCTGATATGCCTGATTGCTACTATTTTCGTTCCTGCGGAAAATAGGGCGCAGAGGCTAGTCCGCAGAAGCGGACTTTTGTGCGCAGAAGCACTTGGAGGCTGGAATTGGGAGCTTCGCAGAAGCGGAACACTTTTCGCTGAGGCAGCATCGCGGGTGCGAAGCAAGGCCGCAGAAGCGGAAGTGGCCATCTGGGGTGAGCATCGCAGAAGCAAGGTGTTTTCGCTTAAGCGGTCTCGCAGGTGCGAGACTTGAACAGTAGAAGCGAATTGGGGCGGTTAAATGATGGATCGTAGAAGCGGCAAAATTGTCACTGTGAGCACGTGATTTTTGCCCTACATGAGAATTACTCCCATGTATTTGCGTTATTTGATTAAATTAATAAAAATACAAAAAAAATATATGTTGTAATAACATTTAGAATTTAATTTTAAAATTTTGAGTTAATTAGTAAATTGCTTATTTTACGAAATGGAAAAAAAAAAAAATATATATATATATATATATATATATATATATATATATATATATATATATATATATATATATATATATATATATATATATATATATATATATATATATATATATGTGTGTACTTTTATTCTATTTATGTTGTCATTGTATGATATTATTTTAATTAAAAGTATTAATTGGTGTGTTAATCGTTGTTAAGTATTAATATCCGTGTAGTTTTTATTTACAAATCAATTAGAATTTTTTGTTTTGGTTATAAAGAAGGAAAAGAAAAGCTGTGAATTAAGGAAAAGAAAGGAAAAGAATTGGGCCAATACCTAAATTTCTGCACCCCAAACGTCCCTAGCCCCAGCCCAAACAGATATAACGACCCTGCCCATACCCAGTTAAACCCGTTCCAACTTACATGGATCAATCCCAGCCGTCCATCGTGTTAAATCCAACGGTCCAAATTAATTTATTAATTTTAATATACCCAAGAACCCCCAAGACCCATTACCCGGTTCATTCCCCCCACCCCCCCAAACCCTAAATTATTTTCTTCTTCTCTCAAACACTCCCGCCGCCGCTTGCCACCCTAATCCGCCGGCCGGAAATCGCCTCCGCCGGCGGAAGTAAGCCAATCCCTCCCAAAACAACATCACATGACCACCATAACCCCCTCTCTTCGAATCCGTGCGTGGTTTGGCTCTAATCAAACTAGAACCCGCCTCAATCAAGCCCAAACTCACACCCTAGCACCACATGACCTCCCTCATACTCCTACCAACCTTGGTCCGGCTCAAATCTGGCTGGAATTTGTCAAGCCCCAATTCGTGTTTCAAGAACCCTAAAAATTTGAATTAGGGGTTTTCTTTCGGATTTCAGAGAAATCGGAGTCTAATAGACCTTAATTGATTCATTTTCACTTGAAAACATTTCAATTAAGGTCCGTTCGACCTCGAATACCAAATTCGAGTGGTCCAGCCGCTCTTGATTCTATGGAGGTATGGTTCTTCTGTCCTTTCTTCTTTGTTTATTTTTGTACTTATTTTATTTGTTTTGATTATTTGTTTATTCTGTCTGTTATTGCAATTTTCCGTTTTCATCTCTTCTCCAAGACCTTTATTTAGTCAAAATTATTTCTGTTTAGTTGTTTCAAATGAATTCGCTTCGATTAGCATCGTTGAATGTTTAATTTCGTATCATTGTTTTTGCTCGACCTTGTTGAAATCCCTGAGTTTGACAGAGTAAAAACCCGAATCACAAATTCGTAGGTCGATCATTTGTTATCGATTATATGTATTATAGTCGAATAATAGACGTTGTTGTTTAAATTCGTGAGACTGTGGTTTGAAATCCCGGACAGTGATCATCACTATTTGAATTGTATTGTTTTGTTGATTTTGATTTGTATTGGTTTGTTGGCTGATTTTTTGATTCTGAATTAGGGACTAAAATTGGTTATAGTTGTTGTAGTCTGAAAAGGGAGTAGTTTTCTTTAATAGTTCCAGGTTTTAGTTTGAAAATTATGTTGTTCAATAATTAACTGAGGGCTGCTAACAAGTTTAGGGAGTAATTAGCAATAGGGAGTAGGGGGCTGCTGTTAGGGGGTTGCTACTTATAGGGGGTACATTTACAATGTTAATTAAGATGAGTGGAGGGTAGATATTTTTAAGGTTGAAAAAGGGGGCTGCTAGTTAGACTTTTAAGGCTGTGAGAGTGCTGGAAAATAGGATAAAAAGGGACAGATTTTTAGAGATTAAACATACGGATAAACTGAAAAAGAACACAAAAAGAGATATAGACTTTACTCTTAAAAATAGCTTCTTTTTATATACACTTAAGGGAAGGAAAAACCAGAAATTATTGTCATTCTATTGCCTTTTGCTTCTGTTTGCTGTTGGCAAATGCACTTGATATTTCTAGATTGAAATTAGTACTCTTGGGAACTGGTTATTGTTTTGAAACTGTACTGTGGTTGCTGCTGATATCACTGCCATTGCTGATTTCTTTTCCTCTGCATTTTACATCTACATGTATACATTTCGAGTCGACCCTGATGTATCTATTAACCGTATGAAATGGGAATTAAAGTTCATTTTGTTAAAATTGTTACTCTGTTGAATTTGAGTAATTTTTTATACCTTAGTAGTTGAAATATTGTAATTATATCATCTCACTGGTACAAAACTTGTAACACAATCATGGACTGTTAAGTTTATTTTAGTTATTTTGTGACCGTTTCAGCTAGCCTAGTATTCTGATACTTTGATTTTGGAGACATTTGAGTGTTTGGATTATGGGTTTTTTGGGTTGATTTCATATTGCTGGTGTTTGGTTTTGTTGGTTACTCTTTCTTTAAAATTTTGATTAACATTTCATTTGTCAACTGTTTGGTTTTTGCTATTGTATGGTACTGATCTCACCTCTTTAAAAAATGTAATGTCTGCTTTGGAATGATGTAATATCAACAAATTTGTAAGTTATATATAATGAGTGATTTTCATGTGATAGTTGGTTAATCTGTTATAGATATAGTAGATGTTATTGTTTGAGCTTAAAATAGGAAAATAGCATGACCCCCTTTTGTTTGGTTTACTAATGCTTGTAACTCCTTCTTTGAAAGATGGTTAAGTTTGAACATTTTTTTTACCTTTAACTGGATTTCAACTTTGGTTGCTGAAATGATCTTTCTTTTTTTTTTCTTTCTGTCTGCTTTACTATTTAGTTAGTAATACACAAGTAAATGTATCCCTACAAGTACTGAAACTACAAGTTCTGAAACTTGCATTTTGTTTTCTGTTGTTTTGTATGAGAGTGGCAATAAGGCAAAGAATCCTCAAGGCCGAAATTGATGTTGGCTTGTAAAAACAGCTCTATAGCTGATTTCTTGCAAGTTGAAGATGGTTTGAAGGATTTTGTTACAAATAAAAGATTCGGAATTAGGAAAAATGTCAAATTTTTAAAATTTTTTATCTTATCTTGAGATTGTTCTTTCTTTGGACACATAATTGTATTTAGGAGCATATTATATGTTTGTAGACTGTCAGTAGTAAATGGACAGTTGGAATATTTTAATTTTGAATATTGATTATGTTTGATTACTAATTTAGGTTCATAACAGTATGATTTCTTAGCAATAAGCAACAATAGCTCTTTTAGAGTGTAAAAGTACCTAGAATCTGATAATAAAATCAAATTACTTGAATTAACCCTATTTATATTTCTTTTTTATGTTAGTTACGGCACAAGCTAGTTGGTATCTACCCGATTCACACGGTGAAGTTTTGCACTGCTCTCTTTGATAAAACACTAAAGGTTCTATATTATTTTGTGCATTCATTAAGTGACAAATGCCGCATTTTCATACAAATTTTGATTTCAAGAAAAGATATGATATGTGTTTTGTATTTATGGCTCATTAGTATTACGATTATATATATGTTCGCGTAATATAATTGTAAATGTATTCCTTAAAAATTAATTTGGAATATGCGTTCGCGCAATTTTGATCAAACTTTTCTTAATAATAAAAAAGGTTGCGAGTTATTATTTAATTCTAGTTTTTTTTTAATTATTAAAGGAGCAGGGTTAATAGAAAGTTTCAGTTAGTTAATTCGCTGCTTTAACTGTTTTTAGTAACATATTGGTACAATTGCAAATTAAGCCTTATAATATATATATATATATATATATATATATATATATATATATATATATATATATATATATATATATATATATATCTAATTAAGAACTTGAAGTTTAATTTTTTTTTATACGATTCCTCTATATCAAATTCTATTAGGTAATATATAGGCCAGTGTTTAATCCAGTTAATGACATCCTTTTGATTGTTAATTCCTTTAATTCTAAAATGTTAGTTTAAATTCATTAGAGAATGGTTAGTTTGTTTTAATGTGATAGTATATTTTATGCTATTTTTCATTTCAGGCTTTAGTAATGTTTACTTATAAAATCTAGCACGAAACGAGGTAATAACTAGTAAAAGGCTCGCACTTACAAACATATGTTTAATTAGGATTTTTTTCTGTATATTTAGAGGTAAATAAAATAATATATATAGTCATTTTAGATTTATATATTTTTTGACAAAATAAGCCAAGCTTCGCTCAATAAAATATAAAATTAGGGGACCTTCCTAAATATACATATGTTAAAAATGCTTAGACTTCGGGATATGTTGTTTAGCGAATTTCACGGCATTCCCAAAATAATAATGCGCTAGCATCTTTAGGTACGTACTTAATAAAATTACCTCCCTAAACTCGGGTACACATTTATGTGACCCCAATCCAAATCCCAATGAAGTCGGAATACATAAAAAATTGCGGACACATTTGTGTGACGAAATTCGAGATGTATTCTCACGACATTAAAATTTTCTTCTAAACGATAAAAATGGTTCGAAGTGATAATTTTCACATTAGTTCATATTTGTTAAAAATCAGATAATCAAGTCAAATACAACAGTTGAGCGACCGTGCTAGAACCACGGAACTCGGGAATGCCTTACACCTTAGCCCAGGTTAACAGAATTCCTTATCCGGATTTCTGGTACATAGACTGTTTAACAGAGTCAATCTTTTCCTCGATTCGGGATTCAAACCGGTGACTTGGGACACCATAAATCTCCCAAGTGGCGACTCTGAATTAATAAATAAATCCTGTTTCGATTGTGCTTTAATTGGAAAAACTCCATCGCACCCTCGCGGGTCGGCGCCAAAAAGGAGGTGTGACAGCCTTGGCGACTCTGCTGGGGATTGATTAACCCAGAACCACTGGTTCAGGGTTAGAAATTCGAGTTTATGATAAATTATTATATTTTGTCTTTATTATATGATATTTTTATGTTCGATGTGCAAAATGATAACTTTACCGCTTTAATATTATTTGAACTGTATATATAAACTGTGTCGAAACCCTACTTCTTTCTGAATCTTCTAAAAATGGTGCATACGTTCGCGTAGCCAGCTTTTCAAAAAATTATTCCAAATAAGTGAGTATTGGGCAAGTGACAAGGCCAGGCAGACTTTAGTGCTCCCGTTACGTCGCCCCTCCTCAGCCCCAGTTGTCCACTCGGGTAAGCCAGGTCTAGAACAATAAACCCAGGTTTTTAAACATAGAATAAAAAAGCCTCATGCCGGATCCCTAGTAGGAACGTTTGTTTGCATCATGTTGCATTCGACTTAGGGAACTCAACACAGGGGTTGGGTCCGTCTAGGACAGGTGACCTAAAATGAAAAGACCATCCCGCTACATAAGATTGTGTGCATTTATTTGGTTAGATCAGCATTTTGATTAGCTTCAGAAAATTGGAAAACCGAGAAATAACAATGTAGTTTTGCTCGAACAATTTCAAAATCCTGTTAGTATGTCTTCAAAAATAATATTTTTTGGGTTTTAAAAAGATTTTTGTTTTAAACTCGGTTTGTTTTCTTTGGCGAACTATGCCGGTTTGATTTTCACTGGATATGAGATATGTAGGCAACCCCGATCAGGTCCAATCTCCCTTTTTACAAAAAAAAGTCATTAAAAATTTGTCAAATATTTTGGTCATAAATAAGCCGATAATTTGTTTCATTTAAGAACACATACTTTCATAAAGAGTTTAAAAGTCATCCCTGAAACTTTGAATCTCCAGGATCAGATGGATATATCCAAGAATCACCCCAAGTTTTCATGGAAAGAGCTCGGATACAACTATAAGAATGGTGGAATGATCTCGAGGAAGATGGTCAAGTGTAGGTGAAAAAACAGTTAGGTCCTTTGCTAGAAAAACTGCATGTCAAGCCACGGGATGACTAGGTCAAAGCCTTGGTGACTTTTTGGGGTCATGTTAATAATGTGTTCCATTTATCCGATTTTGAACTCACTCCTACATTAGAAGAAATGGCCGGGTACATTGCTTTTGGCCAAGAGTTAAAGGAGCAGAAGCTCATATTTCCCAGGGCCCCATCGGTGCATAAATTCTTCGATCTCTTGAAGATCAGCAAGAAAACAAGCAATGACCGCGTACAAAACGGGAGTTGCAAGTTCTACTTCTTGTATTACAGATTCGGAAACTCAGCCGGATTTGAAACACATGAAAAGGGATTAAACAACCAACCGAACAAAGGCATATAGGAGATTCATCGCCGATTCGCTTTTATTGTGGCATTTCTAGGAATCATGGTGTTTCCAAACTCCGAAGGTTCCATAGACACCCGCATGGCTAGGATTGCGTAGGTTCTTGTGGATAAAAAATATCACACCCTTGTCCCGCTAGTATTATCCGATATGTACCGGGCCTTGACCTTGTGCAAATCTGGAAGCCCACTTTATGAAGGATGCCACATTCTCCTACAAATGCGGATGATCAAACATGTTCGGCACCACCCTAAGTTCTTAAAGCATGCTTCAGACGGGACCAACTTCATCGTTAGATATGAAGAAAGGGTGGAGGATTTTATAACACCCGAGGGGTTTGAAGCATGGATTTTCTATCTGAGAAAGTTGAGAGCGGATCAAATCGAGTGGACTATAGGATGGCTCCCAATAAAGGAGATCATTTACATGACTGCTTCAAAGGGCTACTTAATGATAATAGGGGCAAGAAGTATACAACCTTATGCGCCGCAAAGAGTCTTGAGATAGCTTGGGAGATATCAGGTGATACCAGAGGAGATGGATTTAAGCAACAGAGCCATTGAATTGCACCCAGAGGCAGCTATCCCTGAAGAGATGGTGAATAGAAATTGGCACTGTTGCCAGTATCTAAAAAATAACACCATAGTACCAGACCCAATAAAAGGCGAGTTTGATCCCGTGTATGTTGCTTGGTTTTAAAGGAGTTTTCACGTGAGCCCTGGGCCTGAGCTTGAGGCAATTAGACCTACCAAAAGGCTCACGTTCGAGCTTTCGATGATAAAATCCAAGAAAGATTAGCTTGGTTGGCTAAAGAACACGAGTACAAAGACCGCATTGGAGAACTAGAGATGCATATACAGAATCTCCAATATGAAAATGGCTTACAGATTGCAGCCGACGAGGGGGTCAAATAGAAATTGACTCAAGAAAAGGACACTCTCAAGGCTCGAATCTGGCGAATTAGAAAAGAAGCCAACAGCCAACCAAGAAGCCGAGCTGATCAAAGGTTGATGGACAAACTGAACCAACAGCTCAAAGAAAGGAAAGAAAAGTTGGAGAGGTCCGAGGCTAGCATGGAAGGGATGCAGGCTAGATGGGCGAGAGGTGCAGCAAAACGAAGGGAGTACTTGCGGCAGGTCAAAAGGAATTGCGAGATAAGCATCGGGATATTGAGAGTGACAATTTCCTCTCTCCAAGAACAGATCTACAGATAGGCTCATGAATCTAGGGAGGACAAGGAACGGTGCTACGACATGATGGCCCTAATGGAAGGACAAATGAAAAGATTCCAAGATCGGCTTAGGGACGATGCGCAAGCATTAGGGTTAAAAAATCGGTAGATAGAGCAGTTATTCCGGGAAAGGGATAACATTCAGGGAAGGATCGACGAGATTGGGCACTACATTCACATGAGATTCCTATCATGCGAACAGATGCCCCGGGATGCCCTTTTCTCCTCTATAATGGGTTATGTCCGTCAGATTATGGAAGAATTGAAAGATCTGCGAAGAGGTCTTGCACCAAGGACCACAGCCAGGCCAAACAGGGCCCCACCTGCACAGAAGCTCAAAACCTTAGAACTTGTCTAGTTTGAACTTGTATTTCTTTTTGGGTTTAGTCGTGAGACTTTTTATAAAAAGGGACGAATATGTTTTGACCATCGTTTTAAGTTTGGCTGTTGTAAATCCAGTTTTTTTGGAAAACCTTTGAAAAATATTTTGTGTGTTGTATTTACACGAACTACGCCAGGTCTTATTCACCCGGGGACGTGATACGTAGGCAATCCACTTAAGATTCGACCACAACCGCTAATAATCAAAAGAAGGGTGAATAAAAAGAAAGGTTTGAAAATTCCAAAGGACAAGCTGGGATGATGCATGCAAGTCATGTTAGAAAGGATTAACTGATTAGGGAACATTGCATTCCATTATGTGATTACTAAATCTGTTAAATCCTAACACTAACAAGTTTGTTGTTTCATGATCCTCTACAGTCAGTTGTTAGCACGTTCTGGCACCACACCGTTATCCGACCAGATCTAAAGGACCCCTACCTTCAAACATGACTACTTCAGAGCACAGCACCGAGGAGGAGAGGCCTACTAGCCAGATTTTAAAAGAAGCCATGGAAAAGATATAACGGATAGGGGTAGAAATGAGTGCGATGCACTTGGCTTTGGCAAAGGCACAAAAGAGCACTGAGTTATCGGTTAACCCTACAGCAGGACATACTTCAGAGTACTTGCACCCAGGTCCTTCAATGCATATACCCAGTCATTATTATCAAGAGACAAACCCCTATGACACTCAAACTCCGCCACTAAACCAGCATTTCCCACCACCAAGCACTGCTATTTTTATGGGAGCCCCGCCAGCCACGCTACAAAGATCAAACAGCGAGCCATTATTCCAGGATCATGATACTCAGTACTATCCCCCGGAACCCACTTTCAATGCATCGGAAGCATGCATGGATTGGGCAATCAGGTCAGTGTGGCCTACAAAGATCTGTGTCCCTTCCCCGATGTTCAATTGTCGACAGGGTTCAAAATGTCCAAGTTTGATTTATATGAGGGACATGGTGACCCGATGGCACATCTGAGAGGCTTTTGTAGCAAGATGAGAGGAGCGGGTGGGAGAGACGAACTGTTGATAGCATACTTCGGTCAAAGTCTAAGTGGGTCGGCACTTGAATGGTACACTAGGCAAGATCCTAGTAGATGGTACACTTGGGATGATTTGGCCCAAGCATTCGCCGCTCATTTCCAGTATAATCTTGAGATAGTTCCTGACTGTCTCACATTACTTAGGACAGTGAAGAAACCCGGAGAAACTTTCTGTGAGTTTGGCTTTCGTTGGAGAGAGCAAGCAGCCAGGGTGGATCCTCCCATCAGAGAGGGAGAAATGGTGGAGTATTTCTTGCAAATGCTGGACCTAACATATTTTGGCCATTTGGTGACAGCGGTTGGAAAGACTTTCAATGAGGTGGTAAAAGTTGGAGTCATGATAGAAGAAGGACTGAGGTCCGATAAGATCTTGAGCTACTCGGCGCTCAAAGCCACTACCCAAGCTATTCAAAGTTGAGCAGGGAGTGCGCTAGGCCGGAATAAAAAAGAAGAGGTCACCACAGTGGAAGTTGGAAATTGGTCCAAGGCCAACAAATCGTATTATAACCAACCCAGACCCCACACTCCAATTTATCCATATTCCTCGCACCAATCACCCCAACATTACTATTCCCCACAAGAACCACATTTTTCCGTGCACCAGGCACAAGCATACAATCAACCACCGGTTCACCCACAATGGCGCGCACCGGCTCCCTAACATGCATATGTACCTCCTCAAAACACCTATCCACCACAAAACACATACCCACCACCCCAAAGTGCTTATCCTCCACCAAGGGCATACAAGAACCCTACATGAGCAGGTTTCGTGGAAATCCATCTTCCAAAAATGATAGGGTACAAAGGCAAAGAGCCTTTACCTAATTGGGAGAAACCTACACCGCCTTATTCCACAAATTGAGGCAGGTAGGTTTGTTAAGTCCTGTCGAGCCTAGGGTACAAAACCCCACGCCCCAGAATTTAGACCAATCGAAGAGTTGTGAGTACTGTTCGGGGATGATAGGACATGGAACCGAAAGGTATTGGAGATTGAAACACGCAGTGCAAGATCTCATTGACACCCGTAAGATCAAGGTCCAAACACCCGAAGCGCCCAACATTAATCAAAACCCATTGCCGGCGCATCACGAGACCTAGATGATTGAGTTCGTGCATGAGGGAGGAGAGACGAAGAAGCCATCACAAATAGTGATGATGATCCGAGCTACTCCGATAGAAAAAATGACGGGTAAGGAAGAAATGATAGGCATGGAGAAGGTAGAGGTTGAATCTACAGTGATAGTGGAAGAGAATGTAGTCGTTGCTCTAGAGAAATCAGGATCTACCAAATTGGTAGTATCAAGGGCGCCACTCACACCCGTGTTCATTGTAAAGGGAGTTTTCCGAGAGCCGGTCATTGTCAAACCGGTAGTTCAATTGCCGATAATTAGCAATAAGACGGTGCCTTGGAAATATGAGAAAGCGGCGGTGATATACCGAGGCAAGCAGCCAGAGGAGAGCGTATGTGAGGCTCAGGGATTGACTCATTCAGGGAGATGCTTTGCTCCCGCCGAGTTAAGAAAGCCTAGCTCTGCAATAACAAAGAAGCCAGTGACGGATGAAGAAGCCGAGGAGTTTTTAAAGAAAATGAAGGCCCAATATTATTCCATTTTGGAGCAATTGAGGAAGACTCCGACTCAAATTTCACTGTTGTCTTTGTTGATCCATTCCAGTGACCATTCCCAGGCGCTCATGAAAATCCCGAACGAGGCTTGCGTTCTGGACAAAATCTCGGTGAATCACTTAGAGAAGATGGTGCAGAAAATCTTCGAAGTGAATCAGGTGACCTTTTCTGACAATGAGTTACCAATGGAGGGCACAGAACACAACAAAGCCTTATATTTAACGGTGAAGTGCGAAGACTCGGTGGTCACCCGAGTACTGATTGATAATGGGTCCAGTGCCGACATCTGTAGCTTGGCTGCTTTGAACAAGTTGAAAATTGATCACAACCGGATTCATAAGAATAGCGTCTGCATCCGAGGTTTCGACGGAAGTGGTACCAAAACGGTGGGTGATATCATACTGGAATTAACCATTGGTCCAGCTGAGTTGACCATGGAATTCCAGGTGATCGACATAACAATATCCTACAATTTTCTACTTGGATGACCTTGGATCCATGCTGCCAAAGTGGTACCTTCCACATTACACCAGATGTTGAAATTTGAATGGGACAAGCAGGAGATTGTTGTGTATGGAGCTGACGGTACAAGCCTTGGAGGAGATGATATTGTGACAGTTATAGATACGGAAGACAAAAAAGGACCGTGGGTGTACCATGTCTTCGACGGGGTTCCAGTGGCTAAAATTTCTGAAGGAGAAAACCTCCCACTCCGCGGCATAGCTCCCGCGACCGTCATGACAATCTCAGAGATGCTGGGTAATGGATTCATGCCAGGAAAAGGCCTGGGAGTAGAGCTTCAGGGTATTGTTCAGCCTGTATCCTTGCCCAAAAATTCAGGGACATTTGGATTGGGGTTCAAAGCCACCATGGAAGATATACAACGAGCCAAAAGATTGAAGAAGAGAGTTTAGGTTCTCCCCAAGCCAGTTCCACGTCTGTCCAAATCTTTTGTTAGAGCAAGGGCCAAGAAACCGGCGGTCCCGAAAATCCAAGGACCATTGATCGGTATAGATGGGGATTTAGAACAGACTTTGAAAAAATGTTTGCTAATGTCCATATGTTAGAAACTGGAGAGGGTTCCCGCAGTGCGGACATACAATGTGTGGGGCCTAAGGCCAAAATCAACAACTGGGCAGCTACTCCTCTTCCCATTCGGAGGGAGTGTTGGTAGTAGGCATTGGATTTCCTTTTTTGTTTCCTAGGTCATCCCAGAGTTGTAATCTTCTCGTTTTATTTGTATTTTTCTGCAAGTGTGATACTATTTTATTCCGCATTTTCTTAATAAGAATGCAAGTTTCCTTTCTTTTGCTGGTTTTAATTTTTATTTTTCTTCTTTTCTGAACAGTTCTTCTTTTACTGGTCCTAAAGACATGGAATGCACAACGGATCCTCGACCTAGTCTAAATAATCAATCCAACTCAAACTTAATTGAACCAGAGTTTGAGTTAACTAGCGAATCTGAATGCAAAGAGGATGAGGACTTTGAGGAAATTAGCAGGGAATTGTGCCAATTCGAAGAGAAGCCAAAGACCAATTTAAATGAAATTGAAGCTGTAGATTTAGGGGGTACGGATGATGTTAGGGAAACCAAAATCAGCATCCACATCGAGCCAAATATCAGGGAAGAACTCATCAAAACCCTCATTGAATTCAAAAATGTTTTCGCGTGGTTCACAAATTGCCCATTGACCCGACCTACCCTCCAGTCAAGTAAAAAATGAGGAAGTTTAAAACAGATATGAGTGTCAAGATTAAGTAAGAAGTGACTAAGCAGCTACAGGCTAAAGTTATTCGCGTCACTCGATATCCCGATTGGTTGGCCAATGTGGTACCAGTACCGAAGAAGGATGGAGAGATCAGGGTGTGTGTTGACTGCCGCAATCTCAACAAAGCAAGCCCTAAGGATAATTTTCCATTGCCCAATATCCATATCCTGATTGATAATTGCGCTGGGCGCGAGATCGGATCTTTTATGGATTGCTATGCAGGATATCATCAGATCTTGATGGATGAAGAAGATGCAGAAAAGACAGCTTTCATTACGCCATGAGGAACTTATTGCTACAGAGTAATGCCATTCGGTTTGAAGAACGCTAGGGCAACATACATGAGAGCAATGACCACTGTGTTGCATGACATGATACACAAACAAATTGAAGTGTACGTGGAAGATGTGATCATAAAGTCGAGGCGGCAAGAGGATCATATAATAGACCTAAGGAAGTTCTTCCAAAGACTTCGAAGGTATGATATCAAACTCAACCCGGCCAAGTGTGCTTTTGGGGTTCCATCAGGAAAGTTGTTGGGATTCATCGTTAGCCAGCGAGGCATTAAGTTGGACCCATCCAAGATCAAATCCATCTAGGACTTGCCACCGCCGAAGAATAAAATAGAGGTAATGAGTCTATTGGGAAGATTAAATTATATTAGCAGATTCATTGCTCAACTCACGGCAACCTATGAGCCCATATTTCGGCTGTTGAAGAAAGATGCTGCGGTAGAATGGACGATGGAATGTCAGGAAGCCTTTGACCAATCAAGGGTTATCTATCGAACCCACCTGTGCTAGTTCCGCCCGAACCAGGAAGACCATTGATTATCTATCTAACGGTACTGGAAAATTCATTTGGCTGCGTACTAGGGCAACATGACAGTACAGGGAGAAAGGAGCAAGCCATCTACTATCTCAGCAAGAAGTTTACAGTGTATGAGGTTAAGTATACTCAACTAGAGAAGACATGCTGCGCCCTGACTTGGGTAGCCCAAAATTTGAAACATTATTTGTCATCATATACTACTTATCTCATTTCACACTTGGACCCATTGAAATATATCTTCCAAAAGCCTATGCCCACAGGGAGGCTAGCAAAGTGGCAGATATTACTCACGGAGTTTGATATCGTCTATGTGATGAGGACGGCCATGAAGGCCCAAGCGTTGGCTGATCACTTGGCTGAAACCCCTGTTGATGAAGAGTATGAGCCATTGAGGACATATTTCCCCGATGAAGAAGTGATGCACATAGATGAGGTGGAATCAACGGGGGAACCAGGATGTAATCTTTTCTTTGATGGAGCCGCAAACTCGAAAGGAGTTGGAATTGGAGCAGTTCTCATTTCAGAAATAGGATATCACTATCCTGTTACGGCACAACTGTGATTCTATTGCACCAACAACATGGCTGAATATGAGGCCTGTATTTTGGGATTACGGTTAGCTGCAGACATGGATGTCCAGGACGTCTTGGTCTTGGGAGACTTGGACCTCCTAGTACATCAAATTCAAAGTGAATGTGAGACACGTCATTTGAAGCTTATACCATATCGACAATGCTTGCACGATCTGAGCAAGCGATTTTGATCGGTGGAATTCAGACACATTCTGAGAGTTCACAATGAGGTTGCTGATACATTGGCCACCTTGGCGTCAATGTTGCATTACCCAGACAAAATTCATGTTGATCCATTGCATATCCAGGTTCTTGAGCAACATGCTTATTGTAGCATGATAGAGGAGGAAATGGATAGAGAGCCATGGTTTCATGATGTCAAAAAATACCTCAGAATGGGAATATACCCAGAGAAGGCGACTGGAGATCAGAAAAGAGCTATTCGGCGATTGGCGAATGGATTCTTCCTTAGTGGAGGAGTGTTGTACAAAAGAACCCCGGATTTCGGATTGTTGCGATGTATAGATGCAAGTCAAGCCATAACAGTGATGATAGAGGTACATGCCGGATTTTGTGGACCGCATATGAGCGGATACGTGTTGGCAAAGAAGATCCTACGGGCAGGATATTATTGGCTCACCATGGAGCGTGATTGTATAAATTTTATGCGGAAGTGCCATCAGTGCCAGGTACACGGAGATTTGATTCATTCTCCGCCAACGGAATTGCATACAATGTCAGCACCATGGCAATTTGTTGCGTGGGGCATGGATGTCATTGGACCGATTGAGCCAGCCGCTTTCAACGGTCATAGGTTCATTCTAGTAAACATTGATTATTTCACCAAGTAGGTGGAGGCGAAGACATTCAAGTCAGTGACCAAAAAGACAGTGGCAGACTTCGTCCATTCCCATATCATCTGTAGATTTGGGATCCCAAAAATTATAATCACGGACAACGGTGCTAATCTTAATAGTGGTTTGATGAAAGAGGTATGTCAACAGTTCAAGATTACACACCGCAATTCTACCCCATATCGTCCCAAAGAAAATGGCACGGTTGAAGCAGCAAACAAGAATATTAAAAAGATATTGAGGAAGATGATAGAAGGGTCTAGGCAATGGCATGAAAAGTTGCCATTTGCATTATTGGGTTATCGCACTACTGTTCGGACTTCGGTAGGTGCAACTCCTTACTTGTTGGTATACGGAACTGAAGCAGTAATACCGGTGGAGGTTGAAATTCCATCTCTCCGAATTGTTACTGAAGCCGAGATTGATGATGATGAATGGGTCAAAGCACGGCTAGAACAGTTGAGCTTAATCGATGAAAAGAGATTGGCAGCAGTATGTCACGGCCACTAGTATCAAAAAAGAATGGCAAGGACATACAATAAGAAGGTGCGCCCCAGAAAATTTGAAGTAGGGCAACAAGTGTTGAAGCAGAATTTCCCTCGCCAGATTGAAGCAAAGGGCAAGTTCGCCCCAAATTGGCAAGGACCTTATGTTGTGACCCGGGTGTTATCCAACGACGCTTTATGTCTGATAGATATTGAAGGAAGAAACACCGACATGGCCATCAACTCTGATGTAGTCAAGAGATATTATGTGTAATTTCCTTGATAATGATAATTGCTTGCTCATTTGTCTGTATTTGGTGCTTATTGAACAATGAAATGACGGAGGCAGTTCTTTCTTCTATCCAAAAACTTTAAACCTTTGCTTTCCCTTTTGAGCCTTAATTATTTTTGTTTCATACCCCTCTTTTGGAATCGTTAAAAAATAAAAGAAAAAATGAATGAAAAAACGATGATAAGAAAAACCCAAGAAAACGAATGAACTACGTTTGACCTGATTCCTCAAGAAGGATACGTAGGTACCACACGGCTCGGTCACAACGTGACAAATGTCATGCAATTCAAAATCCCCAAACAAGAAAACTGGGGCAGAAGTTATGTTTCCTTTTAACAAATTTGGTTCCAAGAGTTGTATTCCTTTACTCATCAAGTTATTTAAAACTTCTTGATGATCCTTTGTACCCACACAAAACCCCATCTTATGTTCAAAAAACCTCCCGATCATTGTTTAATAAGTGTCAGGATAGGAAGATGAGAGCTCAAGGTGATACACTGATCCTCAACTGAAAAGGATCATGAACAGAAAGAATCCCAACAGAGAGAATCTTATCAGCAGCACTCTGATTCCCAACTGGAAAATAAAATGAGAGTCTTATCGGTGAAAACCTTCAAAAGGCACTATAAGGCAACGTAAGCTGAGATGAATCAAAATGAGAGAGTCTTAGGGTAAAAACCTTCACGGGCACCTTAAGGCGACGTGAGCTGAGAGAAATGAGAAGTCCTCATTAGTGAAAACCCCTCGAAGGGCGCTATGAGTCGACAGGACGAGTTTTGTCGGAAATGATCCACATAGGCAAAAAATTGCACATCTGTTTATCCAGGGCAAATGAACCCATCAGAAAGTTTGATTGATACAAATTGACTGGGTCATTTAATCTGGAAATGCATGACGTGATCATTAGGAATAGTCATACCATCCAGATAAGTTCTTTTCTTTTCTTTTCTCAGCATTTTGTTCAGAAATATTTTCTCTTTTTCTTTTCATCTCTTTGTCTAAAAGACTTTTCTAGAAATTTTCTCTATTTGTATTTAAAAGAAAGGTTTTTTAAAGTCTACTACCAGTCGCCAAGACATTGCAATAGGGAATATGGAGAAAAGTTGAGAAGTAACGGTTGAAGAACTTACAAATCAAGTTCCAAGAAGACCCTCAACAGGATTCCGATGGATTACTGACCAAGTTTTGAGATGGTCAAGACCACACATAAAAAGAAAGGAGAAAGGAAAATCCATCCATAGCAAATGATTCCAATATCTGCATCTATAACATCTTGGCCCCTGCGCTATTGAAGGAAAGAGTAACTCCTGAAGAGAGTGGTTGGGAGTTGAAAAGACTCCCCCAGAGTGTTTTGAAGCAAGAGAGAGGGAAACGGATGAGTAGAAAGTCCATCCCCAGCAGAGAAACCATCCCCAGCAAGTGAAATTATCCTCAACCAGTTGGGAGGCACATAGCAAGAAAGATAGAAGGAAAAGAAAATAAACAATCCCGGCAGGAGTGTCAAGATTGCTCTCCATGTTTTAAAACTAACAAAATTTTCTTTGGTTTTACAAGAAAATAAAGGTGAAAATGGCAGGGAGATAAGCCACAATGAAAATCACACAAACTGAGGCAGAAAAGTTTCTGTCATTGTCAAAAAAAAAAAAAAATTCTCGATTGAACAAGGAAACAACCAAATACTTTTCATATCTTAGAGTTAGGCTCCCACCTGTATAACAAGGGAATACATTTTCATGTATTAGAAATAGGCACCCACCTGTATAATAAGGGAATAATTTTCATGTCTTAGCAAATAGGCGCCCACCTGTATAACAAGGAAATAATTTTCATGTCTTATTAATTAGGCGCCCACCTGTATAACAAGGGAATACATTTTCATGTCTTAGAAATAGGCACCCACATGTATAACAAGGGAATAATTTTCATGTCTTAGCAAATAGGCGCCCATCTGTATAACAAGGGAATAATTTTCATGTCTTAGTAATTAGGCGCCCCCCTATATAACAAGGGAATACATTTTCATTTCTTAGAATTAGGCGCCCACCTGCATAACAAGGGAATACATTCATGTCCTAGCAAATAGGCGCCCACCTGTATAACAAGGGAATACATTTCATAGCTTAGCAGTTAGGCGCCCACCTGTATAACAAGAGAATAATTTTCATGTCTTAGAATTAGGCTCCCACCTGTATAACAAGGGAATAATTTTCATGTACTAGAATAGGCGCCCACCTATATAACAAGGGAATAATTTTTATGTCTTAGCAAATAGGCGCCCACCTGTATAACAATGGAATACATTTCGTGTCCTAGAAATAGGCGCCCACCTGTATAACAAGGGAATACTTTTCGTATCTTAAGAATAGGCGCCCACCTGTATAACAAGGGAATAATTTTCATGTCTTAGAATTAGGCGACCACCTGTATCACAAGGGAATAATTTTCATGTACTAGAATAGGCGCCCACCTGTATAACAAGGGAATAATTTTCATGTCTTAGAATTAGGCGCCCACCTGTATAACAAGGGAATAATTTTCATGTCTTAGTGAATAGGCGCCCACCTGTATAAAGAGGGAATACTTTTCATATCTTAGAATTAGGCGCCCACCTGTATAACGAAGGAATACATTCCATATCTTAGCAAATAGGCGCCCACCTGTATAACAAGGGAATACATTTTCATATCTTAGAATCAGGCGCCCACCTGTATAACAAGAGGAATATTTTTTTAGTTTTTACATCACAGGTATTGAAACCAGCGACCCACCATGAATGCAGAGGGACACATCGGAAGATCCCCAGCACAAACCCAAATTCAGAAGTGAGAAAGAACGCAACAGTGGCCAGAAACACTCTTCATGTTACAGAAGAACTATGAGACACATCCAGAGAGGAACAATTTTCAAACTTTGTCTACCTCCTCAACATAACAGATTTGACGAAGAAAGCTTTATCTCCAGCATATTAAGAAAAACAAGGAGACCTGATGTTCAAAGGAGCGAAGGAGAGAGCCACCTCAAAGTTCTCGAAAGAAAGCATTGAAAGAAACACGAGACAACAAGAAGGCCTGCGGCATGAATAAGTTTAAGATAGATGAGATCTTATGATCCATAGGCTAGTTTAACTTCTTGTTTTTTCCTTTTAGCACGGTGTAATAAGGAGATCGGTAAGCAGTGATAGCAGCAGCAACATTAGTGACAGTAAAGCCACAGTTCCACGGTAGTCCCAGCTACCAAAACTTCCCGAACTACATTGACCCGATTCCCTTTTAGCCAGGGATATGTAGGAGATCTTTTGAAGCAAAGGTTCGGTCAAGTCTTTCAAAAAATGCTTCACACGGAGTACTCAAACGGACAAAAATCACTCGTATCCGCTCACTTATCTTTGCATGAAAACTCTTCGTGTTTCCGAGTAAAGAGAGGAAGGTGTGAGCACATGATTTTTGCCCTACATGAGAATTACTCACAAATTTCAAAAAATAAAATAATTTTGTGTTGTTTGCAATATTTGTGGATTTTTGTGTTAATTTTCTTATTATTTGTATGTGCGTGTTCGTGTGCGTGTGCATGCTTATTTGATTAAATTAATAAAAATACAAAAAAAAATATATGTTGTAATAACATTTAGAATTTAATTTTAAAATTTTGAGTTAGTTATTAAATTGCTTATTTTACGAAATTGAAAAATAGTAATTTGCTTATTTTACGAAATGGAAAAATCACAAAAAATATATATAAAAATAAATGTGTACTTTTATTCTATTTATGTTGTCATTGTATGATATTATTTTAATTAAAAGTATTAATTGGTGTGTTAATCGTTGTTAAGTATTAATATCCGTGTAGTTTTTATATATAAATCAATTAGAATTTTTTTTCTTTTGATTATAAAGAAGGAAAAGAAAAGCTGTGAATTAAGGAAAAGAATGGAAAAGAATTGGGCCAATACCCAAATTTCTGTAGCCCAAACGTCCCTAGCCCCAGCCCAAACGGATATAACGACCCTGCCCAGACCCAATTAAAAGACCCGTTCCAGCTTACCCGGATCAATCCCAGCCGTCCATCGTGTTAAATCCAATGGTCCGAATTAATTCATTAATTTTAATATACCCAAGAACCCCCAAGACCCATTACCCGGTTCATTCCCCCCCCCCCCCAAACCCAAAATTATTTTCTTCTTCTTCTCTCAGACACGCCCGTCGCCGCCTGCCACCCTAATCCGCCGGTCGGAAATCGCCTCCGCCGGCGAGAGTAAGCCAATCCCTCCCAAAACAATACCACATGACCACCATAACCCCCTCTCTTCGAATCCATGCGTGGTTTGGCTCGAATCAATCTGGAACCTCTCGAATCTTCGATTGAAGATTCGAGCCAAACTAGAACCCACCTCAATCAAGCCCAAACTCACACCCTAGAACCCCATGACCTCCCTTATACTCCTACCAACCTTGGTCCGACTCAAATCTGGCCGAAATTGGTCAAGCCTTAATTTGTGTTTCAAGAACCCTAAAAATTCGAATTAGGGATTTTCTTTCAGATTTCAGAGAAATCAGGGTCTAATAAACCTTAATTGATTCGTTTTCACTTGAAAACATTTAAATTAAGGTCCGTTCGATCTCAAATACCAAATTCGAGTGGTCCAGTCGCTCTTGATTCTATGGAGGTATTGTTCTTAAATCTTTCTTCTTTGTTTATTTTTGAACTTGTTTTATTTGTTTATTCTGTCAGTTATTGCAATTTTCTGTTTTCATCTCTTCTCCAAGACCTTTATTTGGTCAAAATTATTTCTGTTTAGTTGTTTCAAATGAATTCGCTTCGATTAGCGTCGTTGAATGTTTAATTTCGTACCATTGTTTTTGCTCGACCTTGTTGAAATCCCTGAGTCTGCCCGAGTAAAATCCCGAATCACAAATTTGTAAGTCGATCATTTGTTATCGATTATATGTATTATAGTCGAATAACAGACGTCGTTGTTTAAATTCGTGAGACTGTGGTTTAAAATCCCGAACAATGATCATCACTGTTTGAATTGTATTGTTTTGTTGATTTTGATTTGTATTGGTTTGTTGGCTGATTTTTTGATTCTGAATTAGGGACTAAAATTGGTTATAGCTGTTGTAGTCTGAAAAGGGAGTAGTTTTTTTTTAATAGTTCCAGGTTTTAGTTTGAAAATTATGTTGTTCAATAATTAATTGAGGGCTGCTAACAAATTTAGGGAGTAATTAGCAATAGGGAGTAGGGGGCTGCTGTTAGGAGGTTGCTACTTATATAGGGGGGTACATTTATAATGTTAATTAAGATGAGTGGAGGGTAGATATTTTTAGGGTTGAAAAAGGGGGCTGTTAGTTAGACGTTTAAGGCTCTGAGAGTACTGGAAAATAGGATAAAATGGGACAGATTTTCAGAGATTAAACACACGGATAAACTGAAAAAAGAACACAAAAAGAGATATAGACTTTACTCTTGAAAACAGCTTCTTTTTATATACACTTAAGGGAAGGAAAAACCAGAAATTATTGTCCTTCTATTGCCTTTTGCTTCTGTTTGCTGTTCGCAAATGCACTTGATATTTCTGGATTTAAATTAGTACTCTTAGGAACTGGTTATTGTTTCGAAACTGTACTGTGGTTGCTGCCGATATCACTGCCATTGCTGATTTCTTTTCCTCTGCATTTTACATCTACATGTATACATTTCGAGTCGAGCCTGATGTATCTATTAACCGTATGAAGTGGGAATCAAAGTTGATTTTGTTAAAATTGTTACTGTGTTGAATTTGAGTAATTTGTTATGCATTAGTAGTTGAAATATTGTAATTGTATCATCTGACTGGTACAAAACTTGTAACACAGTCATGGACTGTTAAGTTTTTTTTAGTTATTTTGTGACAGTTTCAGCTAGGCTAGTATTGGGATACTCTGATTTTGGAGACATTTGAGTGTTTGGATTATGGGTTTTTTTGGGTTGATTTCATATTGCTGGTGTTTGGTTTTGTTGGTCACTCTTTCTTTAAAATTTTGATCAACATTTCATTTGTCAACTGTTTGGTTCTTGCTATTGTATGGTACTGATCTCACCTCTTTAAAAAATGTACTGTCTGCTTTGGAGTGATGTAATATCAACAAATGTGTAAGTTATGTATAATGAATGAGTTTCATGTGATAGTTGGTTAATCTGTTATAGATAATGTAGATGTTACTATTTGAGCTTAAAATAGGAAAATAGCATGACCCCCTTTTGTTTGGTTTACTAATGCTTGTAACTCCTTCTTTGAAAGATGTTTAAGTTTGAAGATTTTTTTTTACCTTTAACTGGATTTGGACTTTGGTTGCTGAAATGATATTTCTTTTTTTTCTTTCTGTCTGCTTTACTATTTAGTTAGTAATACACAAGTAAATGGATCCCTACAAGTACTGAAACCTGCATTTTGTTTTCTGTTGTTTTGTATGAGAGTGGCAATAAGGCAAAGAAGCCTCAAGGCCGAAATTGACGTTGGCTTGTAAAAACAGCTCTATAGCTGATTTCTTGCAAGTTGAAGATGGTTTGAAGGATTTTGTTACAAATAAAAGATTCGGAATTAGGAAAAATGTCAAATTTTTATCTTATCTTAAAATTGTTCTTTCTTTGGACACATAGTTGTATTTAGGAGCATATTATATGTTTGTAGACTGTCAGTAGTAAATGGACTGTTGGAACATTTTAATTTTAAATTTTGATTATGTTTGATTACTAATTTAGGTTCATAACAGTATGATTTCTTAGCAATAAGCAACAACAGCTCTTTTAATGTGTAAAAGTACCTAGAATCTGATAATAACATCAAATTACTTGAATTAACCCTATT
The DNA here is from genome assembly GCA_032618575.1 of Nicotiana noctiflora. NCBI lineage: Eukaryota > Viridiplantae > Streptophyta > Magnoliopsida > Solanales > Solanaceae > Nicotiana > Nicotiana noctiflora. Next base: position 24,187 of record JASVEL010002303.1, on the reverse strand, counting down.
TATATTTCTTTTTTATGTTAGCTACGGCACAAGCTAGTTGGTATCTACCCGATTCACACAGTGAAGTTTTGCACTGCTCTTTTTGATAAAACACTGAAGGTTCTATCTTATTCTGGAATGGTTTCCTACTGAAGAGTTCATCGTCCGATATCGGGATGTACCATTTCTTATACTCATTGGTTTGAGAGGAACTTATCCCTGTGTCCCTCTTCGAGTCAAGAGACGGGCAGGAAGAAAGTAGTTCATACAAAAGCTCGACACGATGAGTCACTTCAGGGTTGACTTCCAAGACGATGATAGCCCATACAAGTGTTAAGCTCAACACATGTGGCACTAAAAAATCATCCTGGAAAGGGATACCATAGAAACAGACAAATACTATGGTGGTTATACCCTATTCTATCCAAGTTGGTTGGAAAGTGATCATGGTGGGTTGGGATAACCCAAGTCCGTTTGAGGTCATAGGGTCATCAACGAAAAGGCTGAAGTACAGGTTATGTACAATGAATTGCGCAAGAGGATTCAAGAGTGCGAAAGCAAACATCGGGAAATTCAAGAAACACATCAGAGGTTGATTGAAGTGTGGAAAGATATGGCTGTCAGCGCCAATAAGTGATTGGGGTATTTGGAATGGGGTTTAGTAGAGTTGGAAAGGAAGTTCACCTAAAGGATTGAAAACTTCCAGAACACCGAGGGATACGAAAACATTTGGCGAGAGCTTATTTACTGCTGGGGCTACGTGAGCTGGTGAAGTTGTTTGATGGAGCTAAAGATGCCGAGTCTGGGGAAGGTCCTTCTGGGACCAAATAGTTAGGAGCCTTTTCTTTTTCTTTAAAATATAATAAGGCCAATGGCCATTAGTGAAATTTTACTTTCTGCAATTTTAGTGTTGTTTTGGGATTCGTCTTACTGTTATCAATAAAATGAGGCATTTACATTATAAGTTCTCCAAATCAACTTGTCTCTAGGACTACCTCGGGCAATACGAGGCACCCAAATTATGAAAAGACTTATATTTTTGCACTACGTGTTTAAATATTGCAATGTTTCTCCTCATAACCCTTCACTAACTTGTTACCTTTTTTTACTTTAGTTTTATTCCTCTCCCCATTAAGGTTAGTTCATACACTCTGGAAACATCATCATACTCTATGAGGTCCAAGGGCCGTCCACCTCCTCCTCCTCCAAGTCTTATCAGAAACAAGAACAAAAGAAAAATTGAAAACTTAAGAAACATCAGGAAGAAAAGTTCGGTTGAAAGGGTAGAGACTTCTCAGGGTATTCAGGTTTCCAAGGAAAGTGCTTTCCATCTTGAACAAAAGTTACTGATATTTCAGGAAGAATTGGACCAAGTTCAAATTTTGGCAAGCTTGTCTTTTTCCCTCACTAACCCAGATGTCAACCTTCCCAACATTCAAAACCGCACACCTCCTCCAAACATCCCGAGAAACCTCAAAATCAACCCATTCCCCATCACCACTGCAACACATGCCACACTTCAAGTAACACCCCATTTGCTCATCTTAGAGCCACTAAACTCCACAAATGACCATTCTTACCCTAATTACAACAACCCCATTTATGTGGAAACTATGCCACATCCTACTCAACCCATTTCAAGCACACCTGAATCTGATGACAAAGACTCTCTTATGAAGAACCTAGATGTATAACTCAAGAAGCTGACTACCCAAGTCCAGGGTGTTGAAGGAAACAAAGGTATCGAGGGACTGAATTATGAGGACCTTTGCACGTAGCCATATGTCGAACTTCCGAAGGGGTACAAACCTCCCAAGTTTGAAATGTTTGATGGCATAGAGGATCCCATAGTCTATTTGAAGAAATACTACGATAAGTTGGTTAGAGTCGGAAGAGATGAAAAGATCCGCATGAAGCTCTTTATGAGAAGTCTGAAAGGGGATGCTCTACTTTGGTACATTATCCAAGACCCGAAGAAATGGGCGAATTGGGTAGGTATGACATCCAATTTCATGGACATGTTCATATTCAACACAGAGAATGCGCCAGATGTATTCTACATCCAAAATTTAAGGAAGAAACCCATAGAGACACTCCACGAATATGTTACTCATTGGAGATCATATGCCGATAAGGTCAAGCTGACTTTAGAAGAAGAATATATGAACAGGTTCTTCGTCCGAGCTCAAGACACACAGTATTATGAGAGGTTGATGTTGATTGAAAGCCATAAATTTTCCGACATCATCAAGCTTGGGCAGAGAAGTGAGGAAGGCACTAAAAGTGGTTTGGTCACTAACTTCGAAGCATTGCAGGGCTACCAACAAAGCTCTACAGTCTTGAAGCACATCCAAGAAAAGGGATGTGAGTGCCGTAATGGTTGCATAGAGGGAAAAATCCCCAGTCAAATAACAAACGTACCCATTACCTCAACTCACACATCAACCTATGCCAAATTACCAAGACTCGCGCCTTCCTACCAAGCTCCACCACCTACTTACCAATCATCTAAACCTCTGCATACCAGACAACATCACCCAAACTCCCAACCCCCACACATCTACCAATCTACAATACCCAACAAGCTCACTATCAATCACCTCATCAAAATTTTCCTAGACTCCGGCCAAACTTCGATCACAGACATCCCAAGAAATATACCGCCATTACCAAACCAATCGAATAGTTGTATGAAAGGCTCAAAGATGCTATTTATGTCACCTCCATCCTTGCCATTACTCCAGAAAATCCTTCCCAGTGGATCAACCCGAACAAAACCTGTGCATACCATTCCGGCATGAAGTGGCATACTATTGACGAGTGTTGCTCGCTGAAGGATAAGATCCAAGCTTTAAATGACAATAAGATTATCGTGGCAAAGGAGCCTTCTCCTAATATTCACAACAACCCTCTGATTGACCATAAGGGTGGAGGTATTCACAAGATTGAGATAGAATATAATTGGGACCCGGAAGGGTCGATTGGACTGATTGCCGAAGGTGACGAGCCGAAGGTGACGAGCCGAAGGTGACAAGCTGAACAAACAACCAGTCACACGTAATGCGATTGTTGTCCAGATCCAGGCTTCTGGGGATGCTTAAGTGAACATGTCCATACCGCTTCAATTTGAACCACCTCTTTCTGCAAAGGAGCCCGGGCCAATTGAGGTCGAGTTTGGATCCCCAAAAGCACTTGTGCCATTTGAAGTTGTTGTCTACCTCCCAAAACAAGGGTACCCAATCCTGTAGCAATGTCAGCCATAAAACCATTCATACAAAGTCCATCCTTTGGGATTACACCACCGAGGCGAGAAGGAAAGAGAAAACCAAATATCGAGAAGAATTTGCAACACATGGTATGACCAGAGCCATCGGGGTTTATGTGAGCACGTGATTTTACCCTATATATGAATTCTTACCATAAAATACAAAATAAATAAATTTTGCTTATTTTTATAATTTGTGCGAATTTTGTGTGTTATTTGCGCATGTTAAATCAAATAATATAAAAATAATAATAATAAATACATTTAGAAATTAATTTCACATGTAATGGATATCAATTAATTTATAGCAAATTAAAGAAAAAAATCAAATATTACATTTTTGTGCTTAACAAAATACAAAAGAAAAATAATATACAAAAATACAAAAGGAAAATACAATGCAAAAATATAAAATAAAAGATTTGGGCTAATATAAAAATTGGACTAATTACTAGCCCAAAACAAAATGAAAATCCCAAGCCCAAAAATTGTCCATACACGGTCAGTCTTAATTCCAAACGACACCATTTTGGGGGCTTTTAAATCTGGACCTGTCACGACCCCAAATCCGGTCGTGATGGCGCCCAGCACACTGCTAGGCCAGCCCGACCAATCAACAATAACCACGGAGCCACAAGCTCACTTTATCCAATTTAAGCACAACAGTGATAGATACATTTAAAACAGGGAACCAAGTCCCAACATGTGCCAACTCCCATAGACCGAAGGGTCAAGAGTCATGAGCCTCTACAGAGTATACAAAGTGTGAATAGTGAATATAACTGTGCACAAGTGTGGGATGATCAGAACAAAATACAGACAAACTGGAGAATCAGGTCCTGCGAACGCTGGCAGCTACCTCGACTGTCCAAAAGCACTCCCGAGCTGCAATAGAATCAGCTCCACTATGGTGTACCTGGATCTGCACACAAGGTGCAGGGAGTCGGGTGTGAGTACTTCCAACTCAGCAGTAATAAAAGTAAATAATGTTAAAGGGAAGAAAACCACGATAGGCACTATCTCATGCTACACAATACAGAACTATCTTTTTATTCCTTTCAAGCATATGTGAGTAGATTATTTACAAATCTCAATTTTAGCTACTTTATTTCATAATAATATACCAATACCTAGATACAATCTCAAGTAGTGCAAGTCCGCACTCAAATCAGCCCCTCGGGCTCAGCACTCCTTATCAATTTACACCAGGAGATCTGGTCAATAAGGCAACTAATGCATGTGTGCCAATAATGTATGAGTGCTAAATGTTATGCCACGTAGTACACGTAAACCAATGTATGTATGCCATGCAATGCATATGACCGCTACGGCGTGTAGCCCGATCCAATTTGGGTACCCGTGCTCACTGTGGGGGTTCAGACTCCGGAGGGGCTCCTACAGCCCAAGCACAATATTAATATCACACCTGCTGCGGCGCGCAGCCCGATCCATATACCACTGCGGCGTGCAGTCCGATCCATGCATGTGTATGCATATGCTCATATGAATGTCATGCCCTAACATATGGCCCTCAGCCCCAATCAGTCTAACAAATAATCAAGAAAAGCCCTACGGGCAACAATATCACATTAGCTCACAGCTAAAATATTATTAAGACCTTGTTCAAGTTTTTCATAACCTTATAAGAATGCTAAATAGCAAAAATTCCATTTAAAACCTTAAATTAGAATAAAATATGCACAGTGCTATCAAAACAGTGATACCAATCCCTGAAGGACTCAAATAATTGGCACGAAGTCCAAACATGATAATTAGTCCAATTCACTTCAACAATTAGATGTTATTATTTATTACGCGGGACGGACCAAGTCACAATCCCCAATGGTGCTCTACCCCACGCCCGTTATCCGGCGTGCAAGTCACCTCAACACAGCACTAAGATGTGCAAGTCCGGGGTTTACTAACCCTCGGGACATCATTTACAAGTATTACCCACCTCGAACCGACGAAAGCTCATGCCCGCGACGCCTTAGCTCCTCGAACCGGCATCCACACACGTCAAAACTAGCACAAATCAGCACAAATATATCAAAATAGGCTAATGGAACATAACCCAATCGAAAGAACTCGAAAAATATCAAAAATCACGAAATTGGCAAAACCCGAGCCCCGGCCCACATCTCGAAAAATTTCGAAACTCATATTTCCAGAACCCTCGTCTCGCCACGAGTCCGTACATATAAAATTTACCAAAATCGGAGTTCGATTGGCCTTTCAAAACCCAAATTTTCGTTTTCAATATCTAGGCCACAATCCTTCACAATTTCTACCCAAATTCATGAAGATTGATGTTAATCCTACCATAAAATGATGTTTTTGAGTCAAGAAACTTACCTCCGATGAATACCCGATGATTTCCCAGCGTTTTCCCGTGATTTCTTCTCTCTAGGGCTCAAAAATGGGGGTTTATGAAATGAAACCCGTATGTGAAATGTTTCTGGTTTTAATTCACTGCCTGGGAATTTTCTTCTACGCGTTCGCGTTCCTTGCCACGCGTTCGCGATGCCCAGCTCCGGATTGACCTTCGCGAACGCGACCTCCCCAACGCGTTCGCGATGCACTAGCTCCCGGCCGTCTGATTTTCCTTCTACGCGTTCGCCATAACCCTCACGCGAACGCGATGCACACCCCTGACAAACCTACGCGAACGCGACATCCTGAACGCGATCGCGAAGCTCAAGAATCCTGGCCTACGCGAACGCGACATCCTATCTCGCGATCGCGATGCTTGACTCGCCCGGCCTTCGCGAACGCGGCCCATGCCACGCGAACGCGAAGGTCTGCAATTTTTCTGCAGATTTTTAAGTTCCAAAAATGCCGGATGATGGTCCGGATTCACCCTGAGGCCCCCCGGACCCCAACGAAAACCACCAACATACTCCAAAACACGATACGAATTTGTTCCAATCATAAAAACACCATCCTAAACATCAAAATCACCAATTACACACGGATTCAAGCCTAAGTTTCTTCAAAACTTCCAAATTACACATTCCATCAAAACCCGACCAAACGACGTCCGAATGACCTGAAATTTTGCAGGCACATCCAAAATCACCTAACGGAGCTACAGAAATTGTCGGAATTCCATTCCGACTCCCGGATCAAAATCTCACCTATCGATCGGATTTCGCCAAAATTCAACCTTAGCCAATTCAAGCCTATTTCTACACCGGATCTCCAAATTCAATTCCGATTGCTCTCCTAAGTCATAAATGATCCCTCGAAACTAGTCGAATCATCGAATCCGATTCCGAGCACTCTAACTCGATAGTCAACTCTAGGTTGACTTTCCATATTCAAACTTCCTTCAAACATGCTATTTGCTTCATTTTTAATTCAATTCACTCCTAACTCACCCGATAGGTTCTAACACCGATATAGAAGCATAAGATATGTTAATGCAAGGTAACGGGGTGGAAATTTTCGTAATGACGGGCCGGGTCATTACATTCTCCCCAACTTAAACAAATGCTCGTCCTCGAGCGGACTCAGAGTTGTACTAGAAGCAACTCAATAGCTGAATGACCTTACCAAGCATATACTCGAGCGCTCATACGTCACCCTATCTCACATAAGTCCGAAAACACCATATAGTCAAAATTTCACAGACCATCTGAACCATAAATCACATTGCACTTTCTGAAATCATAAGTCAAATGCAAATCCCATGCTTATACTCAGGATACACTCAAATCCACTGCAATAACCCATATTCACTACTCCGGGTGAGATCATATGATGTATCAAACAACCCAATCACTCGAGACAATAGTCTCTAATCACACAATTTCCCATGATAACCAAATACCAACTGAAAAACCCTTTTTCATTAGATAAAGTCTTGTTCCAACACCTTCATATCATGCCCACGGCAACCGAACACGCGATATATCGAACCCATCTCTCAGGTCAACCATTCATGAATCTATTTCACTTTTAATTGATACCACAATAGGTTTCGGAGCCAAACCTCGATTTTTACCTTTCTAACAAGCTAAGATCCAATATGCTCGTATTCATAAATGACTCCAAAGGTCATTTCGATTATAACACACCGCACTGGTGATATGACACCTCAACACCGGCCTAAGCCACAACGAGCACAACATAGGCTCCAATAGAAATGTTTGCACACACTCGAATCATGACAGCTCAAATCATGACAATTGTCTCCAGCAAATAGAGCTGCAATTCAGTTCCTCTGTGCCATCATAACATAGAACTGAAATCGCGTCTCGCATTACAGAAATAGAGTACATGAATCCTCCTCGAGAGGTCATAACATCACGTGGCCTTGCCACGATTCGTGATTCTATCCCAACATTATTACTCATGAAGCACCTCAAGTTACCAAGCTCAAAAGGTCAGCCACGCACAGATCTAGGTCTGAACCCAAAGCAATCAACCTCACCCACGGTGAAACCATTAACCTATGCTATTAAATCCCGAAAGGACACAACCGATGTGCCATTCGCCAAGCGATACTCAAAACGGTCTTTTCCTCAGAAGCGAGGAAGTATTGTATACCAAGTAGCATATAACTAACTATATTTTCACAATATTCTGTTGCGGCGTGCAACCCGTTCCAATGACATACCCGTGGCGGCGTGCCACCCGATCTAGATACCATACCCGTGGCGGCGTGCCACCCGATCCAAGTAACCCTCGTCAAATAAATACGCGTCGAGTCAAGTTGCTCATCATAATAAACATATATAGCCTCAAGTTTGGCCACAAGAAACGCATCCGACAAAGTTCCTCAATACTAGAACTAATCAATGGTAGATACTTCTACACTAACATCCGCCACTAAGGTCCAACTGACAAAGCAATGCCTACCAGCCGTCCGCTGGTCCTGGGTACAACTACTCTGTTGGAGCATACTCTGATGCTCTCTGCTACGCAATTTGTGTCATTTTCCGACATCGTCCATATCATATTTGTCTAGACGACCTGTCTTATGTCAACCAGTCTGAAATAAGGTATCATAACCCAAATTCATCATATAAAGCTAAGAGATAGCCACTAGGGCTTCCGATTTCCAATAATCACAAAACGGTGTCGATACACGCGATATACAACCACTGCATAGGCTTACGAGGACTTCTAGTCTTCAACACATATATAACACATGAATCGCTATACCTGGTTCCACACTCCACCGTACGAATACATAACGCACATCAAGTGTCCATTCATACCACGACGGCCATTCAGAAATTTCACTATGCCATCAACGTTTCAGTTATTATAGTCGATCCAACAAGAGAATACCACCATACAACCGGATATCATCATTTTACATTACCTTGTCCTTTTTGGATCATATTCCCTGCCAAGTTAATAGAATAGCAGTATCATTTTCTTAAATTATCGGAAAGATCGATTCTTAATTCACCTGCAGCTGTCCGCGCTGCTCAATAATTTTATTGACTTCCCATATATTATGAACTGATCTCAAAACCTAGAATATACCATTATCAACTTTTCCATAACACATCGCATATACAATACCATACTAAAATAACATGGAAATTCTTATCCCTTTCCTACGCCGCAAACATCGACGCACTCAACTGGTCAAGGACTTTTATGATCCCATATAGAGAAAACTCATTACACATTCCAAGCTTCGCATACCAACAGGAAAAATACACTCATTTTTCAAACCACATTAAAACACATCATAAACTTTTTCTCCCAATCACATTGCATAAGTTAAAACTGCCAGGACTAGGTCCTTATACCCATATTATACCCATATCGGGTTACACGACTGCCAGCACTCAAGGGCTTTGCCGCAATGTCTGCAAGACTCATTACTTCAACCACACACCAGGAATCAATCGTATTCCTTTTTATACCATTCTGGTTTATTAACAAGTCGTTCCATTTACCCAGTTTCCTTTCTGATTCATCTCTAATTTCATATTAGTCTTTACTATAGTACCATAATACATCAACTCATGTTACCACACGAGACTCGTACATAAGACCACACGGTCTAAGACCCATAGGCCACTGAATACTCTCTCAATATTTCCTGAAGGATCACATCCTACAATACTTTATTTTGAAGAACCTCTTGCGATTTGAATTCGTTATCATTACCTTCCAATACGGATTACATAGAATCCCATCATTCACATAATATAACACAAGTACCAATCTCTTCTAACGAAACCACCATCTTTAGCCACATGCACAATCTTAAGACACCTGACTGTTACAAGTAAAATCTTGAACACCGTAAACAATTCTCGGGCGTCAGTCATCCTTATTCAACTGTAATTCAACTGTCTTATTGAACAGAACCACTCGTGCCTTATTAGAACTCTGACACTGCAGATCATGATTACATACGGATACAATTAGCTATCTTTCTTTTCGATACACCGAACATTCTTTACCAACATAAGTTCACAACACCCTAGTACTTCATCAGATCTACGAAGCACCATAACCTTACCAGAATTTCCCAACATACTTAGAGACATAATCAACATAGCACACAATAGTGCAATCAGTTAATCAATAGCAACCTCCCCAACATAGCTCGAAGCCATTCATCAAAGCACTTTCAACCACTCATATCATTATTACTCAAGTGATGCCGAAATGTTAATATGAGATTAAACTCAAGTCATTTACAAGCCTTGACAGAGACTCGAATCATCGGAGACCTTAGCTCTTCTGCAATTCTTGCAGATATACATGCACCACCAATAAGCCCACTCTCTTTAGGTGACAGAAATCTTTCTAAGTCCCAAATTTTCCAAAAATTTCGGCAGAGTTTCCTTTGTAAATTGGCCTATCCACCCGCCAGAGAATCACCAAACCATTCTAACAATACATCCACAACTCAACAAGATATCACAATGTATTTCAACAACATTAAATCCCAATACTATACGAATCATATTATCACAATTTATACTTGAACCTCGTGTTGTACCTGCTCGAATCATAACACATATCAAAATCACTTTAGTCTTCCCGAGTTTAAACTCGTTTCACTACACATAAGGCACTTTACCTTCCAATTACGAGATATGATAATTATTTCTCACGCCTATAGCTAGGGCTACATATCAAATCACAATAAGAACTGAATACCTTACAACTCTCCCATTATCAAACTGCCATTTGCACAATAAGGATCAATACCGATCGTATGAACTGCATAATACCGACTCGCAAAATTAATACCTTGGTGTTCAAGCCATAGACAAGGATCTGGCCTCAAGTCCTCCCGACTGGCCCAACATGAATTCATAGAGATTACATCTCGCCCCTCGACCAGGGAATCGCAAGCCATAAGTCAATTATATTACCGAGCGCTCGAAGAGTACACAGACGTGCGGAAGGAGTTTCAAAAAGGTATATCTCAAGCTGAATCAAGTACGCACGATAAGAATTCCAAGAAATGTGAAGTGTTTCCTAAAGGTTCGCAGCCTCCCGAGGATAAGTACAGGCGTCCCCGTACCGATCCACAAGACTCTACTAACCGGCTCAAGACTCACGAGGCCTAGTAAACCTAGGCTCTGATACCAACTTGTCACGACCCCAAATCCGGTCGTGATGGCGCCCAGCACACTGCTAGGCCAGCCCGACCAATCAACAATAACCACAGAGCCACAAGCTCACTTTATCCAATTTAAGCATAACAGTGATAGGTATATTAAAAACAGGGAACCAAGTCCCAACATGTGCCAACTCCCATAGACCGAAGTGTCAAGAGTCATGAGCCTCTACAGAGTATACAAAGTGTAAATAGTGAATATAACTGTGCACAAGTGTGGGATGATCAGAACAAAATACAGACAAACTCGAGAATCAGGTCCTGCAAACGCTGGCAGCTACCTCGACCGTCCAAAAGCACTCCCGAGCCGCAATAGAATCAGCTCCACTGTGATGTACCTGGATCTGCACACAAGGTGCAGGGAGTCGGGTATGAGTACTTCCAACTCAGCAGTAATAAAAGTAAATAATGCTTGAAGGGAAGAAAACCACGATAGGCACTATCTCATGCTACACAATACAGAACTATCTTTTTATTCCTTTCAAGCATATGTGAGTAGATTATTTAGAAATCTCAATTTTAGCTACTTTATTTCATAATAATATACCAATACCTAGATACAATCTAAAGTAGTGCAAGTCCGCACTCAAATCATCCCCTCGGGCTCAGCACTCCTTATCAATTTACACCAGGAGATCTGGTCAATAAGGCAACTAATGCATGTGTGCCAGTAATGTATGAGTGCCGAATGTTATGCCACGTAGTACACGTAAACCAATGTATGTATGCCATGCAATACATATGACCGCTACGGCGTGTAGCCCGATCCAATTTGGGTACCCGTGCTCACTATGGGGGTTCAGACTCCGGAGGGCTCCTACAGCCCAAGCACAATAATAATATCACACCTGCTCCGGTGCGCAGCCCGATCCGTATACCACTGCGGCGTGCAGTCCGATCCATGCATATGTATGCATATGCTCACATGAAATGTCATGCCCTAACATATGGCCCTCGGCCCAATTAGTCTAACAAATAATCAAGAAAGTCCTACGGGCAACAATATCACATTAGCTCACAACTAAAATATTATTAAGACCTTGTTCAAGTTTTTCATAACCTTATAAGAATGCTAAATAGCAAAAATACCATTTAAAACCTTAAATTAGAATAAAATATGCACAGTATTATCAAAACAGTGATACCAATCCCTGAAGGACTCAAATAATTGGCACGAAGTCCAAACATGATAATTAGTCCAATTTACTTCAACAATTAGGTGTTATTATTTATTACGCGGGAAGGACCAAGTCATAATCCCCAATGGTGCTCTACTCCACGCCCGTTATCCGGCGTGCAAGTCACCTCAACACAGCACTAAGATGTGCAAGTCCGGGGTTTACTAACCCTCAAGACATCATTTACAAGTATTACCCACCTCGAACCGACGAAAGCTCATGCCCGCGACACCTTAGCTCCTCGAACCGGCATCCACGCACGTCAAAACTAGCACAAATCGGCACAAATATATCAAAATAGGCTAATGGAACATAACCCAATCGAAAGAACTCGAAAAATATCAAAAATCACGAAATTGGCAAAACCCGAGCCCCGGGCCCACATCTCGAAAAATTTTGAAACTCATATTTCCAGAACCCTCGTCTCGCCACGAGTCCGTACATATAAAATTTACCAAAATCGGAGTTCGATTGGCCTTTCAAAACCCAAATTTTCGTTTTTAATATCTAGGCCACAATCCTTCACAATTTCTACCCAAATTCATGAAGATTGATGTTAATCCTACCATAAAATGATGTTTTTGAGTCAAGAAACTTACCTCCGATGAATACCCGATGATTGCCCAGCGTTTTCCCGTGATTTCTTCTCTCTAGGGCTCAAAAATGGGGGTTTATGAAATGAAACCCGTATGTGAAATGTTTCTGGTTTTAATTCACTGCCTTGGGACTTTTCTTCTACGCGTTCGCGTTCCTTGCCACGCGTTCGCGATGCCCAGCTCCGGATTGACCTTCTTTAATTCACTGCCTGGGACATTTACACTACGCGTTCGCGTTCCTTACCACGCGTTCGCGATACCCCTCACATGAACGCGATGCACACTGTCACAAACCTACGCGAACGCGACACCCTGAATGCGATCGCGAAGCTCAAGAATCTTGACCTACGCGAACGCGGTAACCTGTCTCGCGATCGCGATGCTTGACTCGCCCGGCCTTCGCGAACGCGGCCCATGCCACGCGAACGCGAAGGCTTGGATTTTGCCCAGTGATCTGCAATTTTTCTGCAGATTTTTAATTTGGCATAAAATGGTCCATTTGGACCCCCGAATTCATCCCGAGGCCCCCGGACCCCAACGAAAACCACCAACATACTCCAAAACACGATACGAATTTGTTCCAATCATAAAAACACCATCCTAAACATCAAAATCACCAATTACACACGGATTCAAGCCTAAGTTTCTTCAAAACTTCCAAATTACACATTCCATCAAAAACCCGACCAAACGACGTCCGAATGACTTGAAATTTTGCAGGCACATCCAAAATCACCTAACGGAGCTACTACAACTGTCGGAATTCCATTCCGACTCCCGGATCAAACTCTCACCTATCGATCGGATTTTGCCAAAATTCAACCTTAGCCAATTCAAGCCTATTTCTACACCGGATCTCCAAATTCAATTCCGATTGCTCTCCTAAGTCTTAAATGATCCCTCAAAACTAGTCGAATCATTAGAATCCGATTCCGAGCACTCTAACTCAATAGTCAACTCTAGGTTGACTTTCCATATTCAAACTTCCTTCAAACATGCTATTTGCTTCATTTTTAATTCAATTCACTCCTAACTCACCCGATAGGTTCTAACACTGATATAGAAGCATAAGATATGTAAATGCAAGGTAACGGGGTGTAAATTTTTGTAACGACGGGTCGGGTCGTTACAGGACCGTTAAAAATTAATGATCCAAGCAGATCACGTTTAAATAAAACGACGGTGTTTTGTAATTTTAATATCATCCATTCAATTGACTAATCCAATGGACGAAGTTTAAGTTTTCATTAAAAACTAAACGACGTCGTATTTGTGGTAAATGATCTGAACCGTCAAAGTGTTTAATCCAATGGCTGATATCAATCAATACGTCTTTAATATACCAAAAACTTAAAACCTAAATCATTTTTCATCTTCTTCCCCTCCCATCTACCCTAGCCGCCCCCATGTCCTCTCTAGTCCCCGCCGGAACCCTACCGGCGGGAGACGACACTTATGCCATCCACCACCCAAATAATACCCTAAAACCAACATGAACTCCTGATCCAACCCCTCCACTTCTTTTCCCTCGATTCCTTTCCGTTCAGCTCGAATATCCTAAATAGTGTCACCGGAACCATAACTCCGGCAAACACTAGTTTGTTTAAATAAGCCCAAAATCACATTGTGACATCCCCTAACCCTCCTCAACCTATTTCCAAGAGTCTTGAGGCCTGAAAAATCATTGAAATAATTCAAAACCTTAAAGTTAAGGTCTACCGGCGACCAAAGTTCAAAAAACAATTGCCATGAGGCATCCTGGATGCTGGAACCTTATTATTAAAAGAAAAAGAAGAAAAAGAAAAGCCAAAGACTGCCGGCAGAAACAAGAAAAAAAAAGCTAAGTTTTCCTCTTTTGTTTCTCTGTTTTTGACTTGTTTGTTTGTTTGCATGTTCTTTCTTTCTTGATATAAATGATTAGGGTTTACCTTTTAAAAAACAGATTGATATATTTTAGTTTTAGGGTTATATAGATAATTTTCAGTATGATTTTCATTCGTTTGTTTCACTCTGAAATCAGTCAATTTTGTGTTAATTGTTAATGTTTTGATTCTGATAATTGTTAGAGTTAATTTCTTCTGATATTGATATTGTTAGTCAGTGTTAATGCTTAGTAAAATTTTAGAGTTAATTAGTATTAACAAAAATTAGTATGGTTATAGCTGATTTGGTCCTTAATTGTTATATATTTTTTGACATTAATGTTCTGATTAGTGTTAATAATTAGCAGTTAATTCAACTTTTAATTCTGGAAAATAGTAATTCAGGGTAAAAGGGCATTAGGTCATTTGGTAAATCTGATTGGGATTCAGGGGTAATTTGGGTATACAAAATGGATGTTGTAATAAAACTAATAAGTCAGGGGTAGTTTGGGAATAAAAAGGGTAGAATCAATGGTATTATGCAAGTGGGGGTACAATAGGTATTACAAATGATTAGAACATGGTAGAATTAGCTAGAACCTTCTAGAATGGGTTCTAGTGCAAACTTTAATCAAATAGGTGTATTAATCTATCTAATAAGCTGAAAAATGAGGGACTCTTAGGTAATTACCAATTTTGAATTTCCCTTCAATTCCCAACTCTATAAATAGGCAATTTCAGCCATTATTAAAGGACTTTTTCCGAGACTTTGCTCCAGATTTTTGAATCATAGAAACTTTTTGAACCCTATAAGTTTAGAACTCTAGGAAAATTCCAGAAAATATCCATATGCTTTTAGATGTGAAATTAAATTTCAGATTCTAAATCTCTACTCCTAAATCTTAATTTCTTCATTAAGATCATAAATCGCCTTCTGAAATTGCTTCTGAAAAATACAAAGACAATCCAAAACCAATAGAAAATTCACCAAAAACGCATTGATTTCAGTTAAAAATCCTCATTGTTAGCATCCTGATTTTGCTGCTTGAAAACAGTAATCATTTCAAATAGATTTTAGACAATTTTCAATGATTTTGGTTGAGTTTCGATCGGTACAAATCAGATGCGACATTGTTCGTTAACTTAAGGATAATTTCAGTTTAAAAATTGCTTTTGTGCAGGTTTCGGGACTGTTGAACATTGCTGATTGTTGTTTTCCATTACCCTGATGGTGATGCTCTGTTTTGCTTCTTAATTCCAGGTACTTCTTCTGTTATCTCTAAGCTGGAAATTTGATGTAAAAATATGATATGAAAGTCGAAGTTCAAGTTTGATGTGGACTCGATCGTTTACTCTATATTTCAGTTCTATTTTGCTATTTTTGTGTAATTAGTATAAATTGAACATTTGAAATCTTTTTTTTGAAAGTTGATTTGTTGTTAATATGGACTATTAGTTGGACTGTAAACTGACTCTTAGAAATTTAATTTGTTAAATCTATGAAAAGACCGGCATGTTGACCTTGTTAGAATCATGTAAGGTTCCAATTCATAGTAAAAAGTGAATCTTATTCCAGATATGTATCGTTATTCAAAGCAGTGCAAAACTTTTTGTTTTTAAAAGCTAGAATCTCAATTATAATTCAGACGTTTGCATATTAGTTACATAACTGTACCATAAGCGGTGTGTTCACCTTGTGCCAAAGGTGATGAGAATTACTTTGTAGTTTTAATCTTATATTAGAGCTACATATAATTCCATATTTGGATGTGAAATACAAACTTAAAATCGAGTGAAACATTTAAACTAAACCAATTGTTTTGTTTTTAAACTTAACATTTGAGTCAATGCAACTATATTTGTGGTTGTGTAAGAAAGGATTCATACGTCCAAATGAATGGCCAAGTTTGGGTCAGTTTACATTTTACTTTGGGCTTAAGTCTAGGCTTTCGAACAAAATATTAAAAAATCCAGTGATTGTTATAATTGATTCAACTCCAATTGGGCCACGACGTTTATTTCGAGCCCAAAGGCATATTCAAGCTAGTAATCATTTAAGATAATTATTTATCGTAATAATTTTTATCATTAGAGACAAATCAAATAGAAAATATAGTATATTTTAGGATTGGCCTTAATAAAAGAATGAGATAAGGCTCGCCGCATTAAACACACAAATATGCGGCCCTCAGTTAAGTGTTTTAAAATACTTAGATTTGGAAGGACCGTTTAGCAAATTTCACGGTCTTTCCCAAAGTTAATAAAGATGTAGATATTTTAGGCGCGATTATAATATACATTCTCAAATACGGGTGCGCATTTATGTGACCCAAATCTAAATCTCAACGAAGTCAAAATATGTTAAAGCCACGGGCGTACTGGTACGACGTGGACCGAGATACATTTTCATGATGTTGTAATTCTTTAAAAATGATAAAGCGGAATATTAACAATGCACATAATTGGAATATATAGAGAATTCAGATAAAAACAAATACGGCAGTTGAGCGACCGTGCAAGAACCACGAAATCTAGGAGTTCCTAACACCTTCTCCCTAGTTAACAGAATTCCTTATCCGGATTTCTGATTCGCAGACTGTTAACAGATCATAATTTCCTTGATTCTAGATTCAACCGGTGACTTGGGACACCATTATTTTCCCAAGTGGCGACTCTAATATTTAATAAATAAATCCCGTTCCGACTGTCCTTTAAGTGGATAAACTCCTTCCCTTTTATTATTATATCCCTTCCCGGGGTGTAGTATAAATAAGTGGTATGAAAAAGGAGGTGTGACAGTTTATACTCCAGAACATCTCGCTGAGTCCACTAGACAAGCCTCTGGACGATCAACCTTCACTGAAACTGGGCCTGCCGACCTTTAGAGAATGATACAAGCAAAGGAGTACTCAGTCATCGATCAATTGAACAAGATGCCAGCCTAAATTTCCATCTTAGCCCTACTACAAAGTTCTGACGCACATAAAAACGCCTTATTGAAAGTGTTGATCGATGCATATATGCCCAACAACATAACTGAAGGAGAAATGGCAAACATGGTAGGGCGGGTATTGGAGAGTCACAAAATCAATTTTCACGAAGAGGAGTTGCCGCCAAAGAGGCTAGCCACAACAAAGCATTGCACATCAGTGTGCAATACTAAGATTATTTCATCACCAGGATTCTAATTTATGGAGGGTCCAACCTAAATATTTGTCCATTGGTGACACTCAGAACATTGGGAAAGAGATGTGGCCATCAACGTCAATGCTTGTGATGGTTCCCAAAGGTCCACTACTGGGGAAATTAATCTGTGTCTGCAAATGGGACCGATGTGGTTCGACATTGATTTTCAGGTGATAGACATCCCAACATCTTACAACTTTCTATTGGGATGACCTTGGATTCATGCTACTGGAGCTGTAGCATCAACCCCGCATTAGGCAGTGAAGTTCGATTGGAATCACCTAGAGGTGATTATTCATGGAGACGGTAGTAATCCCATATACTGTCGGTAGACCATCCCAGCGATCAGAGGGAGAAGGAAGATAGGCTATCATATTGAACGAGTCAACACCGTAGACAAAGATAAATAGAGGGATAACTAGATTGATACTATATTGAATTGGTGTGGATACAAACCTGGCAAGGGGCTCGGTAAAAACCTCCAGGGAATCACCAAACACATCAAGCTAAAGAAACAGGGTACCACTTTTGGTTTGGGATAAGAGTAATCATGGAAAGAGTTTAGTGAATGGTCACCAGCATGGTGCGGTCCTTACTACCCATTGGAGCATCCGGTGCCTCGCCTTGCCCAGACTTTCCAACTAGCAAATGTTATATTTGGGTCAAAAGATGAGGAAGCGTTGGCAACAATGAAGAATCTGTTCTTAGAAGACGACAATATGGATTGTTATGCATTTATTAGGAGAAAGAGGAGGAAGGCTCTTCCATACAAGCTGTGTCCCAAGGAGCACGCCTCAATAGTATGTCTATCAGAACCACCAGTGCCCAAAAATCTTCGGGGTAGCAAAGTTGAACAAAGCACCATACATTATCTTTTACTTTTTTCCTAGTTGATTTTCTTTCCGTATTTTCTTTAAATTATGAAAAATGATCCAATGTTCAAAATAATTATGGAATTTATCAAAGCATTTCAGTTTCTTATAAATCTTGCTCTTATTATTTTATCTATCGTTTACTTTATTTACACAGAATTACTATTACTTATCGTGATGAACCGACTATTGTGACTTGCAATAAGACAACGCAACAAACAAATATAGACTTAGAAGAAGATGATATACTAGAAGAGGTGATTAAAGAGGTTGAGGACTTTGAGAATAGGCCTAAGTCTAACTTTGACAAAATTGAGGATATCAACTTGGGGGATATAGAGAATGTCAAGAAAATGCGCATCAATGTTCACCTGTCACCACCAGAAAAGGAAGAGTACACAGAATTCCTAAGGGATAGGAATATGTGGAAATATTCGCCTGGTTGTATAATGATATGATCGGTATCAGTACATCTATTGCAGCTTACAAACTACCAACAAATGCGACATGTCTGCCGGTAAAGCAGAAGCTTAGGAAGTTCAAACCTGACAGGAGTTTGAAAATCAAGGAAGAAGCTACCAAACAATTCAAAGCCAAGGTCCTCAGGGTGGTGGAGTATCCAACATGGTTAGCCAACATTGTGCCACTGCCGAAGAATGACTGGAAGGTCAGAGTCTGTGTCGACTATCGGAAACTCAATAGGGCCGATCTGAAAGACGACTTCCCCTTGAAGAACATACATATTCTGATTGACAACTGCGCTAAGCACGAGCTGCAGTCATTTGTTGATTGTTTTGTTGGATATCATCGTATATGGATGGACGAAGAAGACATGGAGAAAATGGCTTTCATTGCGCTGTGGGGGATGTATTGTTAGAGAATGATGCCGTTTGGATTAAAGAATGCTGGGGCCACCTACTTGAGGGTCATGTCTACTATTTTCCATGACATGATACACAAAGAGATCGAGGTGTATGTAGACAATGTCATCATCAAATCCAAGAAAGACACGGACCACATGGAGGATCTGAGGAAGTTTTACAACAGATTGAGAAGGAACATTCTAAAACCAAATCCCGCCAAATGTGCATTTAGGGTTCCGGCAAGAAAACTTCTTGGGTTCATTGTAAGTCGGTGAGGAATTGTACTGAATCCGTCAAAGGTTAAGGCCATTCAAGAATGCCACAGCCAAAGAACAAGAAAGTGGTTATGAGTTTCCTAGGGGTCTCAACTATATCATCTGGTTCATAGCTCAGTCCACTGTCATTTGTGAGCCAATCTCTAAGATGTTGAAGAAGGACGATGCCACCAAATGGACCGATGATTGTAAGAAAGACTTCGACCGGATCAAGGAATACCTGTCAACGCTGCCAGTTCTGGTTCTACTCAAACCGGATAGACTGCTATTGCTCTACCTTGTAGTATTGGATGGGGCATTCGGTTGTGTTTTGGGACAACATGAAAAATGTGTAGAAAAGAGCAATCCCATCTATTTCTCAGCAAGAAGTTCACCCCATATGAGGCCAGATATTCTCTATTAGAGCGCACCTGTTGTGCTCTACCTTGGGTAGATCAAAAGTTGAGGTATTATTTTTGTGCCTATACCATTTATCTCAAATCGAGAATGGATCCGCTGAAGTATATCTTCCAGAAGCCTATGCCCACAAGCAAGCTAGCCAAGTGGTAAATCCCACTGATTGAATTTGACATTGTTTATATGACTCAGAAGGCAATTAAAGGACAAGCACTGGCAGATCATCTTACTGAAAATCCCGTGGACGGAGAATACAATCCCTAAAAGACGTATTTTCCTAATGAAGAGGTATCTTTCATAAGAAAAAATATCGTAGAATCCTATGATTGTGAGCACATGAATTTTGCCCCAAGTAACTAATTCCAAAATAAATAAATAAAAATGATTTTTGATTGAAATTGGTTGATTATTGTATAAAAAGCATCAGTGTTTGTTTTAATTGTTGAAAATAAATTAAATAAATTTAAAACAAAAAATAGAAAATGAAATTAATTAGAAAATACCAAAAAATGCAAGAGAATTACTAAAGAAATTTAGAAAACTCAAAGAAAAATACAAAAATACAAAATAAAAGGGATAAATACATTAGGAATAAAATACTAAGGAAAACAAGTATAAAATACAAGAAAATATAGAAACTAATTAAATAAATACAAGTTAAAAAATATAAAAAAAAAACAAGATAAATACATGAAAATACATAATATACAAGGTATTTTGGCCAATTACAAATGGCTAGACCAAAATTAATTCCCCTAACGGACCTGGCCCAATTTGAAATTGAACCGACCAGCCCTTGTAAAAATCAAACGACGACGTATAGCATAGTAGATCTGGGTCGTTGATGATTCAATCAAACTGACCAAGATAGGTGCTGGTTAAATAATTGAAACGACATCGTTAATGAAATAAATCTTAGTCGTCTGTTTAATTAATTAGACGGATGAAATCAATGTCACATAGGAACCAAACGACACAGTTTAATCAAATAAATCACAGTCGTTCAAGAAGTTGATCTAACGGACGAGAAAAAGGCTTCACTTAAAATACACGACGCCATTTTAGGGCCAGAGTGATCTTGGCCGTTCATTTCATCTAATCTAACGGTCAGAAATTAATAATACATTTTTAATATATAACTATAACCCTCCGTTCAGAGACCTCATTATACACTCTCCCTTCTCAAACCCAAAATCCTAGATGCTTTATTTTTTCATCCTCCTCTCCACAGGCCACCGGAACCCTACCGGTGGTCTGTCAACTGGTCATCTTCTCCGACCAGGACTTCACCCCTGAAACCTCCTCGTCTTCTCTCACCACCCCATCTCACTAGCCTTACCGAAATACCCTGCCATCTCACAGATCTTGAAATTTCGGTCACCGGAACCCTAGCCGACGACCACCCAAACTATGAACCAGTCCCCCATTTTTACACCACAGGACCACCTTGAACTCCTCTATCATCCCACCTAAGTCCCACATCTCGAATATCAGCGCTATGTCTCGAATCCTAAGAATTGTTCCGCCGGAACCCTACTCCGGCGGACACCCAAACCCAAAACCCTTTTAATCAAACCCCAGACCAAAAATACCACCCTTTTACATCCAAATAAGACTCCTAGAGTCTGCCTGGAGGATCGACTGTCAGAAAAAGAGACCAAGAGTCTCTTAACCATCGTAAAACCAAGAAAAAAAAAAGAAAAATAAAGAACAATGAAAGAAAAGAAAGAAAAGAAGAAAGAAAGAAAGAGGAAAAGAGACTCCAAAAGCTAAGTATCCCTGAACTTCTTTTGTCTTCTTTGCTTGATTCTTCTATGTTATTATTTGATTATACCTGAATCTATTGCATGATATCTCTGTGTATATTTGAAGTTGATTAAGTACTCTGTTTGTTCTTGTTAAAGATATTTTGTTAAATTGCATGCTATTAGCTGTTTGATGTTCTTGAGTAATATATTCTGTTTCGACTAAGAGTTTTGATTGTTTAGGATTCAACCATTATCTATTTGTCCCTCTGAATTCTGATTAGTTAAAAGTTAGTTGAAATTAGGGTTATGTGTGCAAAATTACATGAAATTGGCTATTATTTCAAATACAGTTTATATGTTTGGCTTTTCTGAACATTTGAGCACTTAGTCACAATAGGGCTATATGTGCAAATGATTAATGTTTCTGTTAGTGCAACACAGTGTAGTTTTTGACTAGTGAATTCATTTGTGGCTATTTCAGAAAGTGGTTAACTATGAAATTTTTTTACTTAGTCTTAAATTGGTTAAAAAATAAAGTTTAGCTTAGGGGTTATATTTTTAATAATGATGAATACCCCAAGTCTTAACAGACCTAAGGGTAGGTCGGGTAAATACATATGAAGTATAAAGGGTTAAAAGGGAATAGGAAATGTTAATTCTGAGGATAATTTAGAAGTAGTGAGGGCATGAAATACAATTGGGCCTGGTTTTAAGGTAATTAATTGAATAATAAGGGGTGAATCTGGCATAGTTAAATGGTGAATAGGTAATAACACTTAGCAAGTGAGGGCAATAAAGGCATTAACACCTAATAGAATGGTATAGAATATCCTAGAACCTTCTAGCAGGGGTTACAAGTGTATTCTTATAAAAAAATATCTTATATTAACTGAAATGAATCAAAAAGAGTAGGGGTGGGAGATCTACATAATTAATTCAAAATTTCCTCCCATTATACTCTATAAATAGGCCCCTTCAGGCCTAATTTAAGAGGTTCAAAAATTTTCAGAAGTTCAAAAATTCATATTACATTAAAATATATCAAATACACACTGAAATACTGCTGGTTTTCAATTACTGCTAGTTCGAGTGACATTCTGCAATCTCTGTTTGTTGTTCTTCACTGGTTTTGATCAAATCAGCTGTGTGTTCCTATTTGTTTGGTTGATTTGCTGGGTTATCTATATTCTGAAGTTTGGTGGCAGTTGTTGTGTTAATTCACTTCTACTGTTGTTGCTATCTAATTGTTGATGTTGCTGATTTTCCTTCTTCTCCACTTCTAGAACTCATCGTTTTGTCACTGGAATCAGGTACACTACTATGACCTGAAGCAGTAATTGAATTGCTTGTTGAAGAAATGAAATGTTAACTAGTTTTAGTTGACTGATTGTATATCTGTTCTTTCATTTTTAGTTATAAATGCTTAGATCTTTGTAATTCATTTTGGAACTGGTTGTAATATGCATTGGACAGGTTGAGTACACTTTAAAATCTAGTAGTACTTATAATGAAATAGGCAATAGGTTAAATAAGTTAGATAAAAATGATCACCTAAATCTAAGACTAAAACTGGCCTAAGACTTAGTCAAATCATCCAGATTTATAAGTATTATAAATCAGACGTGTAATACTGGTATTTAGATATTTTGTTAATCAAGCTCCGAATCAGAATCAATCAATTCGAAAAATATGAAGTAGTTGAATTTCAAATCGCGTTACTATTTTAATATCACCGAAACTAGAGTAGCTATAAACTTGTGTTTAAATTTGTAATATGGCAATCTGAAATATAATTGTAGTTTGAGCATGCTTTAATTGAAAATATAAAATGTTGTTTTTAGTCAAAGCGGATAAATAATTCTGCAATTATTATTGTTAATTAAGTAACGATATCATACTCTGTTAGTTTACTAGCTAGATAACAACATTGATTTAAACTGGGTATTAATGTTCTTATTTAATTGTCAAATATTGAAATCAGTAGTGATCAAATGCAAACTGGCGTTAATAGAAACATTTAGTCAATGATATTGATTGACATATGTTCATAAGTGCGGCTATAAAATGTTAATTAGTCCTTATCCTGCTTTAGATATAAATGATTTGGGCCTAATTGTGAATCCAGGCCCCGATCGAGTTGAAATGGCATTCGTGCCTGTGAACAGAAATGAAAATGTGTACTGGGCTTCAGAAGTCCAGTACACCTTTACAAACTGCTGAGCCAGTTCAAGGTCCAAGCCCAATAATAAATAATGGCCTGGACTCTAATAATTAATAGTATAAAACTGATACAAAAACAGTTATATTAGGAAGAAAAAACAGGAGTAGAAAATATAGTGCACAACTAGAATTGACCTTTTA